>JAPTJF010000323.1:0-72342 GCA_029339195.1 Micractinium sp. NFX-FRZ
TCAAATGCCGCCGCCGCCCAGGCCCTCGCCGCCCAGGCTCCCCTCGCCCTCTCCGCCGCCCCCCAGCCCGCCGCCGCCAGAAGAGGACTTGCCGCCGCCAGATGAGGAGAGCCCCTCGCCCTCGCCCTCCTTAGATCCCGACCCCAGCCCAACGCCTGAAGAGCCCCAGCCTCCCGATGAGCCCGGGCAGCCGGCACCCCCGCCCGCCCCGCCGGCGCCGCAGCCGCCCCCGCCGCCCCCGCGCAGCCCGCGGCCGCCCCCGGCAGGCGCGGTACGCACTGCTGTGCTCTGCCTCCTGCCCTCTGCAATCCATTGCTGGCTGCCTGCCTGACAGTTGTCCTGCTGCAATGCTTAGCGGTGCCCTGCTGGCCTGCCATGGGGTGTGCCGATGTACAGCTGCACCTGCTGTGCACGGCGCCGCTCGCCCACCAGCCCGCCCTGCCTCAACCGCAGCCCTCGCCCCCCTTTCCTTGTGCCCCTCCTCCGCCACCGCCCCACCTGCCCGCTCGTCTCCTCTCTCAGCCTCTCCTCCTCTCCTCCCTCTCCCTCCCTCCCCCTCCCTCCCTCCCGCTACCCTCAAGCCCCCCCCTTGCCCCCCCGCCCCCCCGCTCTTCCCCGCAGGAGTGGCGCCTGCACGGGGCGGAATCTTTTGTGGGCTCCATGGAGTATTCCACAGTGGCTGTGGATGCCTCCAACCGCCCCTGGCTGGCTTTCCAGGACGAAACCAACGGCGACAGAATCACGGTCATGCGCTTCAATGCCGACCTGGGGGAGGCCGGGGAGTGGGAGCCCGTGGGCGGCGGCGTGGTGTCGCCGGGCGACGCCTGGTTCCCCAGCTTGGCGTTCAACTCGGAGGGCGTGCCGTATGTGGCGTTTATGGATCGCACGCTGGATGACCGAATAACGGTGATGCGGCTGAGCTGGGGTGACGATGAGTGGGAGACCGTGGGCACAGGTGCGGGGCGGCGGGGTAGGGGGGAGGGAGGGGAAAGAGGGCGCGGGTGTGGGTTGTGAGGGGAGTGGTTGCTGCCGCGCAGCCGGGGCAGACTAACTGCATGGCCGCTGTCTTGAGAATTGCACAGAGGGCAGCGCTTGCTGCCATTGCCCCAGTGCCGTTGCCCCAGTTCTTGCTGCCATGCCCCGAGTGCTTCCTACCAAGCTCCTCGGCCGCCCCGCCCCCGCTACGCGCCCCCCTTCCCCCTGCAGGCGGCTTCTCCGAGGGCGCAGCCCGCTACACCAGCCTGCTATTTGATGCCGCCGGGACGACCGCTTACGTGGCGTTCGGGGACGGCGGCGACGAGGGCCCCTATTTGTCGCGCGTCTCCGTCTGGCGCTTCCAGCGCGGCGGCGGGGAGTGGGCGGCCGTTGGGCCGACGCGGTTCACTGACCCTGAGGTCACTTATGTCAACCTGCAGCTGGATGCGGAGGGCCTGCCGTGGGTGGCCTTTGTGGAGGGAGGCGGCCTGAAGCGCGCCACCGGTGAGCCAGCGTCAGCAAGGGCTGCGGGGGGTGTGGGGTGGCTGCAGAGGGGATATGGAGGGCCGCATTGGGCGGCAGGAAGGCCGGCTGCAGTGGCGGCGCGGGCCGCCGTGGGTGGGAGGACGGCAGAGATGGAGGCAAGGGGAAGCCCCCTGCCCCCTGCCCCTCCCCTCTCTCGCCCAGCAGCTGTGGCCAAACCGCCTCCCCACCTCCACCTCGCTGGCTCTGCACCTTGTCCTTCCCAACACCACCGCTCACTCTCCAGTGCATGCCCCCGCCCCTGATACAGTCATGGCCCTGAACGCTGACGCCAGCGAATGGCGCCTGGTGGGCGGCGCCCAGGGCTTCACTGAGGGCCAAGTCAGCTTCCTCTCATTTGCAATGGACCCCTCCACCCGCCCCGCCACCCCTTACATCGCCTTCCAAGACACCGACTTTGGCCGGCGCGTGTCGGTGATGGTGCTGGACACTGAGCAGGACGGCTGGATCTACCTGGGCAGGTGGGCGCTGCCTCAAACACTCAACTCAAACAAGAAGCACCTGCCTCAAACACCGACGGCGGTGCTTGTGTTGCTGCATGCTCACAGGCAGCCGGGCGGCGGTGATTGTGGAAACGGTTGGGTCTGAGTGGGGTCCCACATGCCGTCATGCTATGGGTTGCTCTCTTCCTGCACTGCAAGGGGCAAACGTGCCGGCAGGGGACACACCTGTCAACAGACCCCCCACCACTATAGCAGTCGACAATGGCCACACCAGATCATCAAGCAGCATGGCCATTTAATTGACAGCCCTCTCTCTAACTGCCTCCCTCCCACCCCAACGGCCCCTGCCCGCAGGCGCGGCATCTCCGAGAGCGCCACCACTGTGTGCAACGTGGTTAAAGGCACGTGCAACACAGAGGCCCCCAGCATTCGCGTGACCAGCGATGGGCGGCCGGTGGTGGCTTACAGCGACATGGCCACCGCCTGCCGCCCCAGCGCAGGCGACCTGGGCAGGCTCAGCGTGCAGGTGTGGGGCGGCGAGGCGTGGCGGTACGTGGGCAAGCGCTGCGTGGGGCAGGCGGCATTCGACCTGCAGCTCGCTTTGGACGGCAACAACGTGCCGTATGTGCTCCAGTCGGATGGGGATGACTACCACGGGATGGTGTGGCGGTACAGCCGCCCCGTCTGACGTGGCTGCTTATGTGGCGCCACGCTGGCAGGCCTGGCGCTCCAGCCGGCTCAGCAGAGGATGCAGGGAGCCCTGGCAGCGAGCCCCTCAGCATCCACGAATTAGCCTGATGAATGTGGCTGCATGCGGCTGCTGCTGCAGCGGTAGCAGCAGCACGCACCCCAAGCAACACCGCGCGCCTGACACCCCGCCCGCCCTGACTGGTTTCTTTTCATATTTCATCTCCTCCCGTATCCGCCCCCCTCTTCTCCGCTCTTCACCGCCGCCAACAACCCCCGCCATCCCTTCAGGTCACCCCCAATAAATTCTGCTCAAACCCTGATATCTGCGACCGCCTCTACTAAAACAACTCCCTAGTTCGGCCGGTAGCATGACACAGCCGCACATCACCGGGTGGGCTGCCTCCACCGTCGCCGCTCCGTGCCTGCTCCCCGCCCTGCTTGCTGGCCCCTCGTCCCGTGTGCCTACCTCTTTTACCATCTCCTCCCTCGATTCTTTTCTTGCTTGTACTCTGAGCCCCGGGGCTCCCCGATTAGGCCTTGAAATATACACCCACGCAGCTGCAGAAACGGCGGCGGCCAGCCCCACACCTTCACCGCCGCCAGCTCAGCAGGAGCTGGCCTCGATGTGCCCCATCGGTGCAGCGGGCTTACCTGGGGTTTGAGCGTCTATTCAACATCCACGGCGCCTTTCTGCTCTGCTCGCGATCCCTGGCCACGCCTTGGGACGGCGGGTGGAGTACAGAGACGGCGGGTGGAGTACGCTGCAGAACCCGCGCGTTCAGCATTTTGGATCTTTCTGTCGCGTGCGGAAACACCTGCAGGCCAATGTTTGCCACCTGCGGAGGGCCAGCGGTGCGACAAGCCCGCCTCCGCGCGCGGCTCCTTCTGCTTGCCCTCCTCGCGTGCGCTCTGGGCGGCGATGTCAACGGTGAGATGCTGGAATGATGTGTTTATCGCCCGTGAGCAGCGGATGGCGCTTTGCACGGGCATGTGACGGCCGGCCACCACCGTCCATGGCTCCCCCTTGCACGAAAGGAGCGCGCTGGAGGCTGGGAAAGCGCCAGCAGTGTCCGGCAGAGGGGGCACAGATCCCAGGCAACCGCCGAGCAGGGCGGCAGGGGAGCCCGGGCTGGGTGCAAGTGAGCGGCGGTTGCGCCGCCGGGTCTGGTGCTGCTGTCGCCGGCCCGCTGCTCCTGCCTGACCCTGTCTTTCTTGGTGGTTGCTCCTTCTGACTACAGGTCGGGGAGCGGGAGTGCAGGCCGCGAAAGTCACGTGAGTGGTGGTTCCTGGTTGGCCAGGCGGGCAGTTGAGGGTGAGCGTGGTACTGCAAAGCAGGCGACGCTGCCTCCTGCTCTCTCTGGCTCCCTCACCCCAGCCCCCACCCCGCCTGCTGCAGCCCACCAGGCGCGCCGGCCCTTTCAGCCACTCTTGCCAAAGGGACTATCACCGTCATCGTCACGCCTCCGAAACAAACCGGTGGCGCAGGTAGGCCCGCCACTCGATGCATTGCCGGGGGCGGCTGGCGGCGGCCGCAGTTCCCCTGCTCTTGTTGCACCCACGTGATCGCTGCCGGCGGGCCAGACGCCTGGCACCCCCACATCCTAGGCACGGCTTCGTCCGCAACCACCGCTGTGCCTGCTGCTCTTGCAGCCATCAGCGGTTATCGGGTGGAGGGCATTGCCCAGGCGCCCTACGCAAACACGCCCACCATTCTGATGGTTGGCAAGGGCGGCGACGCCGCCAAAGGCGCCAAGCTGTTCACCTTTTTAGCTGGGGACCCCAAAGCCTCGGGGCAGTACAAGTGAGTCCTGTTACAGGCAGGGGCATTGTGATGTATCAGTGGTAGTCAGGTGGCCTGCCAGGGCGTCCTTTGGCAGTCAAGGTTGAGCCAGGCTGTTGATTTCACCAACTGCTGGGGAGGGCACAACAGGGAGGCGCTCATGCAGCCTGCACAGGCATGCAGCCTGCACCGCCGCGCTGCTCAACCGCCGTGCCCTTCCATGACCTTGCACGTGCAGGGCTGGCGTGAGCTACCGCTTCCAAGCATCCGCACTGAACTCTGCTGGAAGGAGCAAGCCGAGCGCGCTGACCAGGGCAGTGGACACGCCCCAAGGGTAAACTCGCCAGCCTGGCCTGCCTCTGCCCGCCTGCCCGCCTGGCTGCTCATCGCGCTGCTTGCTTGCCGCACCGGCAGTAGCCGCTGACGCTGCAGCGGGCCTCTGGTGGGCGGCTCAGGCTGTCAGCAGAGCAGGAAAGCACGGCCCTGCGGCCTCTGTTCTTGCTGGGTTCGCTCATTACCCACCCCCCTCACTCAACCCGCGGCGCGCAGCCTGTGACGCTCAGCCTGCTCCCTGGTGCCTGCCCCGCCTGTGCTGCGCCTGCAGCAAGCCCTGCCCCCCAACCATCTTGCGCGTCACCTCCACGGGGGTGAACATATATGTCGAGCTGAGGCTGGCGCCGGCACCAGACTCCAACTGCTCTGGTGGGAAGCGGCGAAGCGATGGCTCAACTCTTGTAGTGGGGGAGGGGGAATGCCATAAGTGGTACGATGAAAAGGAGGTCAATGCTTCCGACTGTTCACCACCCTCCCGCTGGGTCCCTGCCCACTCGCCCCGCCCCGCCTCCCGCCTGCAGTGTTCACTTTTGCTAGCTTCCGCGTGCGAGGCCAGGCTCTGGCTGGCAGCCCCGACATAACTGCCTCTGGGCTAGGCGCTGACATAGGCGGAGGCAAGGTGAGATGGGCCGGCATGCCTGGCGCACAGCAGTGCAAGAAAAGGAGGGGTGTTGGAAAGCCTGGAGCACTGACAGCAGTGAGCTTCTCGGCAACCATGATTGACCAAGCACCCCACGTGGTTGAAAATCTGACTAGAGGTGACCATTTCCTGCACTCGCGATGCCAGCTGCATCCCACGAAGTCGGCACCCAACTCGCCACTCTTCCGCCTCCTCCCCCCGCCGCTGCCCCCGTTCGCTTCTGCAGAGGCTGTTCATCCTGACGCCGGGCAAGCCGGGCTCCCCAGACCATTACCTGCACACCCGCCCCGCCATTCGCTACAAGTTCACCGCGTTCGCCAAGACGGGAGGCGGGGAGAGCGTGGCCAGCAAGGCGACCCCGTACTTCACAGCGCCCTTGGGGTGGGTCAACTCTAGTCTAGCCTTTGGGGTGGGTCAACTCTCAGTCTAGCCTCATTGAATCAGATGCAGTCCGACCAGTCTGTGCCTTCTTTTACTGCTATGATGGGAGCTCCTTGTGGGACTCCCGCTTGACTGCCCGACGTTTGGGGCGGTTGGGAAACGGGGTGGGAAAGCTGGGCGGGCAATCTGGGGTGGGCAAGCTGGCGTGGGCAACTGGGGAAGTTCGGGCTGCCAGCCAGCAGTGCTTCCTGTCCCCCAAGCCCGCGGGAGCTGTGTGGGACTAGCCTGCTGGCAGCATTGCAGTGCATCAGCACGCGTTTGAATGCGGGTGGGTTACACGTAGTGTAGCCATCCGGTGCTGCTCAACATGATATGCGGGATGTGAGAGCCGAGGAAGCTCGCAGGAGGAGGTACCAGCAGCTTCCCCAACGCACGCTTCACAGGGAGATGGGCAGGCACACCAGCCGTGGGACCCAAAACACTGGGCGGCCCCCTGGTGCGTCGCCAGCTGGCATCATCATCTAGCAACGGCCTGCCCCTCCCCGTTGCTCTGCAGGCCTGCAATGCCCTCCCCTCCACCCCCGCCGCCACCTCCACCGCCGCCCCCACCCCCGCCCAAGCCGCCCTTGCCCTCGCCGCCGCCCCCGAGCCCACGCCCTCCCTCACCCAGCCCTCCGCCCCCCTCGCCCCCTCCCCCCCCACCGCCGGTGAGCCGCTCCTGCCAGTGGCGGTGCCGCCAACCAGGCAGCCTGCATCTCTTGTTGCCTCCCAAACGCCGCTGCTCCCGAACGTACCTCTGCACATTAACCCTGGGTGCCGCCACCTCCGCGTCCCACCCTTCCTCTTCCCTGGCCAAGGAGCCTGCCACCGTGCACAGCCTGCCTCCTCAGCAAAGCGGGTGCGGTTTTCATCGATTGAAAATGATGCACGTGATACACCGACCATGTCTTCGTTTTGACACCTTGCCCCTCCCCTGTGCCTGCCCGCCTGCCCGCCTGCCTGCCTGCAGTCCTGGCTTCCTCTGGGCCCCTCTGGCTCCCTGGGCACCGCCCAGAGCCCCTCCCTCGCCTTCTCTGCCTTCCTCGGCGCCCCACACGTCGCCTTTACAGCCGGCACGCGCGTGCTGGTCAAGTGGCTGAACCCGCTGTCCGGGCGGTGGGAGCAGGTCGGCGAGTCGACGCTGTCCGCCACAGGTGACCGACCGCTGGCAACAGCAAGCAGACGTGTCAGACCCGTCACCCTTGCAGGCGGCAAATGGCCTGTTCTCACACAGCTGGCTCCCCGTCTGTCATGTGCCATGCATTTTGTGTCCCCTGCAGGCGGCACCCCTGCTCTTGCATTTGAGTACAACGACGTCCCACATTGCATTCTGCAGGCGACACCCCTGCTCTTGCATTTGATTACAACGACATCCCACACGTGCTCTACAAGGAGTCTGGCAAGGCCGTCGTGAAGAAACTGGGCTCTGGAGGCACGCAGTGGCTGCCCGCCGGCAACAGTGAGCAGGCGCTGGGGCGGGCCACGAGGCCGCACGTGGCCTGCCTTGCCTTGCCTTGCCTTGCCTGTCCCTGCCTGCCTGCCTGCCTCAATGTCCGCCTTGCTCTGCCTGCCTGCCAGCCCTGCCGTGCCGTGCCTGCCTGTCTCCCAGCCCTCCCAGCCCTGCCTGCCCGCACTGCATTGTGTGGCTGGGTGGCGTGCCGCTGCTTGCCTGGCTGCCAGCCCTGCTGGGTGGCTTGCGGACCCCCCATCGTCCCGCTCGCCTGCCCCGCCCGCCCGCCCGCCGCATGAACGACTCCCCGGCCCCCTTGCCAACCCCTTGCACCCCTTCACTCCCACGCCCCCTCGCAGCCCTTTTCTCAAAGGGCAAGATCCAGTTCCCGTCCATCGCCTTTGACCCCGTTGGCACCACGGCCTATGTGGCTTTTGCTGACGAGGCAGAGGAGGGCCCCGCCCAGGCGCGCGCCTCGGTGTACCGCCTCTCCGCGGGCAGCGCCTGGGAGGCGGTGGGGCCGCCGCGCTTCACAGAGGCGGGGGTGACATTTGTGAGCCTGCAAGTGGACAACGGGGGCAACCCGTGGGTGGCCTACATAGACAGCATTGACACGCCCTCTGGAGTGGACCGCAAGCCTACAGGTGAGGCAGCGGGGGCTTTGGGTGGGTGGGAAGGTCGATCGGTGCATGTTACCGACGGGCACACCTCCCGCCCGGCCTGGCTTACACCGGCGCGCTTCCCCTGCATCCGGCACAAGCGCAGGTGCGCCTGTGAGCGCCCTTCAGGCCCCACTCCTGTCCTCCTTTGTGCGACCCCCTGCCTGCCCTGCCTTGCCCTCTTCTTGTGCAGTCATGCACAACAACAGCTACGCTTGCGAGCCGCCACACCTGCCTCCCACTCCTCTCGCCTGCATCCCTCCCACCCTTTAACCTCTCCTGACGCCACAGCGCATCCGCTCATCCATGCAATGTCAAGCCCTCCCAAACGTTTGTCACTCCCCCTTCCCTCCAAGCCAACCCACCCACCCACCCACCCACTTACCTGCTGCAGTCGTGCGCTATAACGGCTATGATTTTGAGCCGCTGGGGCCGACCGGCTTCTCAGACGGCCAGGCCGACTTCCTGTCCTTTGCGCTCGACAGGTCGTCTACACCGCCCACGCCATACGTGGCATTCCAGGTAGGCGGCCGGCCAACCGCTGGGCAGCTGGCCTATGTGCGTAACAACAGGCTCAGCAAATAACTGCGTTGCCAGCGCCGGCAGGTGCCCCTGGCTCAACCTCGTGCCTTGTCCTCCACAGTCACACTCCTCTCCTTCCTTTTCTTCTGCCTCTGCTCGTGGCACTTCAGGACACTGGGCGTGACGGCTTTGATTCACGCGCCTCCGTGATGACCTGGGACGGAGCCAGCTGGCGCTACGTGGGCGGCAGGTGTGCATGTTTTCATGCCGCCAGTGGGCAATGGCGGCGGTGGTGGCTCCTGCTTCCCGCTTGCCCCCGACTAGGGCCTCCCGGCCCCCCCCCCGCCCTTGTGCAAGGCACAAGGCCGGCATCACGTTGTGCGCCCTTGCTTACACATCGCCTCAACTGCCTCACAGCGCCCCGCCCCTGTCCGCCCCCTCTGCCCCTCCCTTCCCTCTGTTTCAGGCGCGGCATTTCAGAGGCAGCCGGCGCCGACTGTTCCATGGAGAAGTGCGCGGTGCTGTATCTCAGCCTGCGCCTGCTCCCCAGCGGCCGCCCGATGCTGGCCTACAGCGACATGAGCGATGCCTGCACGGGCAGCAATGCTCAGGGGGAGGGCCGGATCAGCGTGCAGCAGTTTGATGGCGCGGCCTGGAAGTTTGTGGGACCTCGGTGCTTCGGGGAGGCGGCACTGGGTGTGGAGCTGGGAGTGGACGGCAGCGGGCTGCCCCACCTCGTGCAGTGCGCTGCCACGGACTGGGAGGGCCTGGTGTGGCGGTACGGGCAGTACACAGGTTGAGGGAAGCTTCCGTTATGAAAGGCAGAGGCATGGAGGAGGCAGCCGTCCGTGCCTCTTTGCCCCGCTGGCCGCCCGCATGGCTGCCCGGTGGCGCACAACGCCCCGCTGCCAGAGCACGTGCTCGCTCTCCCATCCCCTTTTCGCACCAAGAATCATGTCTGACGTTGTCACTTCTGTACTCTGTCAATCTACACCTCATTCCGCCCTCTCCTCCCACCTTTCGAAATCTTCATGCCTCCCCGCCCGGTTGCCACATCACCCTGCTGCGCTGCCTGGAACACACCCACCTTCACTTGATCCCTCCGTCTCCTTAAATTAAAATGCTAGTACCATCCAGAAGTTCTCCCAAACTTCCCTTCCCACCAGCCCCCTGCATACCCTCCTGAACTGGTGTGGGCGCTATGCCAAGGGCGCCAACGCACCCGCCACTGCAGCCTGGTTGACCCTGCATTGTAGCCTGCCCCAAATGCTCAGTTGATTTTGACTGTCTTCTACACTCTTCTGTCTTCTTCCAGTCTGTTTGATCCAGCTCATGCCCGTTAAGTAGCCCTGCCTGGGTGCGCTCACCCGCACGGCCCGCCCGCCAACGCCGCACCGCTGCCCCGCTGCCGCCAGTACCAACGCCACCTGTCAGCTTCTGCTCACCCGGCATTTTGGCCATTCCGGAAGATGTATCTCGTTGCATTGTCCTGATCGGGGAAAGGCGCCAGGAGGGGCGACACAAGCTGCCTTGGTTCGCTCGCCCGCTCCAGCCCACCCGGAGAGCCCTTGAAACATGGAGTCGCAGGCCGCTCTGCTGACTGAAAGCACAGAGGACCTAGAAGCCGGCGGCGCGCTGTTGGCTGTCGACGCCCGCTCGGACGGAGCTTTGCTCAAGCTGAAGTTGTTGGCAAGCGGAGCGGTCAGCATGCAGCAGGTATTGTCGGGAATTCTCGACCAGGAATTGCATCGCGCCGCGACGCTAGGCGCCTACACGCCTCCTGCCGCCACCGCCGCCTCGTGGTCGCCACCGCCTGCCTTGGACCAGCCGCTGCTGCCCGCTGCCACACTTGTGCAGGTGGAGGAGCAGGCTCCCTCCAGCTGTCCAGACATCATCTTGAACCTGTGCAAGCGCGATGGCGGCCTGCCCACGCTGGTGCGTTGCCGGGTTACCTGCGCAGGCTGCTCGCATCCTGCCTCCCGCAGGCACCTTGGTTCACCATGCACTCTCTCCAGGCCCCCACCTCTTCACCCCTCGCTCTCAGCAAGCCGTCCAGATGATACCTGTGGGTGCTGCCACGCGCGGCGCTCGCCTGTTGGTTGCATGGGTGCTGACCCTACTTGTCTGTGCCCCACTCTTCCCTACCTGGGCAGATCCCGGAGGTTGACGTTGTGGGTGCTACCACCAATGGCTGTGATCTGGTCATCTGGCACGCGCCCCTGAGCGGGCAGGGCACCGAGCGCCCCCGCCGCCATGTGCGCCGCACACCCCCGGTGCAGCTCGACTCGCCCGCGGCGGCGCAGCAGGCGGCGGCGCTGCTGCGCTCTGCCTGCTGCTGGGCGGGGCGCGACAGGCCGCCCCGCCTGCTGGTGGTGATCAATCCAGTCAGCGGGGCATGCAAGTGAGTGGCAGAGTGGGTGGGGCATGCAAGCGAGTGTGCATGGTGCACTATGCGCTGCTGCCTGGCTGACCGGCTGTTGCTCTCCTGCCTGGCGAGCAGGGGGCCGAGATGCACAGTTTGTTTCGCTGCTGGCCGCTGCGTGCATTGAATGGCTGTGCCTGGCTGCCCAGCTGTCCCGCCCAGCGCGTGCTGCCAGCAGGCACCTGCATGCCGCCATCACCACCCGTTCTGCTCTGCGCCTGGTTTTATCTATGCCCGCCTCTTTTGCCCATGCTCCCGAAGGGGCCCTGCCACCTACGAGAAGCAGGTGCAGCCTGTCCTGGAGGCTGCAGGCTGCCAGGTGGAGACACATGTGACAAAGTCGCGCGGGCATGCCACAGGTGCGGCGCCTCAGGAGGCAGCGTCAGCGGGCGGGAGGGCGGGCTGCCTCGGGCTGCAGAAAGCTGTGCCGCAGCAACGGTGGTGGCGGCTGGAATGGGGGCAAAGCGGTGGTGTGGCCCCATGCCCACCGTCTGGGCTGGTGCCCGCCTGCTTCCTGCTGCCGCGTCCCTCAGTGCTCCTCCCTGCCAACCAGGGTTTCTGGCGCCCTCCCCGTGCATGCAGAGCTGGTGCACAGCATGGACCCGTCCAGCTTTGATGCGATCCTGGCCTTCGGAGGCGACGGCACCACGCATGAAGTGCTGCAGGTGGGCGGAGGCTGGGCCATCCAGCTGGCGCAACACCCATGTGCCAGATGCAGGCGGGGCGCCAGGCATTGGCAGGGGCCAGTATCCCCCCCCCCCCCCCACAGAGGGCTCGCACTCCTGCGCGCCTGACACCTCCGGTCCTCCTTCCTTCCCCACACTCCCCAGGGCTTGCTGAGCCGGCCAGATTGGGACGCAGCGCGCGGCACGCCGGTGGCACAGGTGCCCTGTGGCACCGGCAACGCTCTGGCTGCCTCCACAGGGCTTTGGAGCGTGGAGGCTGCTGTGCATGCTGTGATCAAGGGGCAGCACAGCGCATTTGACATTGCATCAGGTGGGTGGGTGGCACCAGCGCGGTGCTCTGTTGGCTGTGGCAGCCACGGGCAAATCAAATGAGTTCCTCATGCTGTGCTGCGCGCTGTGCTTTGCCTCTCAGCCTCCTCTTCTGGCTGGAACATGCTTTACCTTGCTGCATGTCGTTAGCTTGCTGACATGCAGCCACTGGTTCCTGCTGTGCTTCGCCGCATTTCTGTATGTTCTGCAAGTCACAGCGTCGGCTCCCCTCAGGAATGCAATCTCAAGACTGTTCCTCCCTCCAGCATTGCCCCTCCCACCCCCTCCCTCCGCACTTTATTCCTCCCTCCGTGCAGTGCTGCACCACTCGCCGCCGCGCCGCTGCTTCTGCTTCCTCAGCCTCTGCTACGGCCTCATCAGCAAGTAAGTGGGTCAAACAAGAACCACACTCACCAGCGTGACTTTTTTTCGATGTGAGCACGCGTCTGAGCAAACACCCTGTGCCACCCTGCCCCTGGCTCCCGCCCCCTGCAGCCTGGACATTGGCACCGAGCATCTGAGGTGAGGTTCGGGGATGGGCACACACCCAATCGGCTTGCGATGTTGCGGAGAGGAACGAAGGGTTGTCCGTCTCAAAGCGCGTCGCAGCTGTTCCGCTGCTGCTGCGCTGCTTCACCTGCTGCCAGGCTTCATCTGCTGCCAGCCTGCACATCTCTCGTGTCGCAGGTACCTGGGAGACACCCGGTTTGTGCTGGGAGCGCTTCACCACATCATGCTGCAGAAGAAGCACACAGTGCGAGTCGCGCTCCTCGAGCCAGAGGCGGCAGCAGCAGCGGCGGCGTCATCTGCGGCAGCAGCAGGGAAAGGCGTGGCGGCGCTGGCAGACCAGCAGCAACAGCAGGACGAGCGGGCGGCAGGGCTTGCGGCAGCGGCGGCATTTGAGGGGCCGCCTGTGCAGAACCTGGCGGCCTTCCAGCAGTTTGCGGGTGGGTTGGGCGCAGGGGTGCTGTGCACAGGCAGCCGTTGCAGGGCAGCTGCCTGCACAGTGGCTGCCAGCATGCCAGCCCAGCAAGGCATGCCTGCGTCTCGCTGCCCGCACATCCCATTCTGGCCCTCCTGCTTACCTTCCCCCAGCTGACCATCCCCCCGCACGGCCTGCGCCCCTTCCATGGTGCCCTCCCCACCTGGCGGCTTGACCTGCTGCAGCCCAGCAGCTGCCGGCTGGCTGGCAGCAGCTGCCCGAGTCGGATGTCACGCTGTTTGCAGCCTGCAACCTGCCCCGGCTCGATATGGTGAGGGGATGGGTGCTTGACGGGGCGGCGGGGCAAAGAGAGCAGGGCTGGCTGGGCGGGGGAGTGCGGGGTGGGGGGTTGAGGTCGGGGGTTGAGGTCCCAATGTCGCTCAGTATCATTGCTGGCTTGCTGCGCTGTGCTGTGCCATGCTGTGCCTGGCCCTGAATATCTGCTTGGGGCGTGCGCCTAGCGGTGTGGTACGGTGCAACCAGCCGGCTCAGAGGCCAAACATTCCACATCAATTGCACTGCCCCCCATGTATGTTCGTCTCATGCAGAACTTCCACATTGCTCCAGACGCAAGGTTGGACAGCGGTGAGGGGGGGATGGTGCCAGGGCACAGGGGGGTGCGCGGAGGCCGGCAGGAAGGCAGGCAGCGGGTAGGCTGCTTGCCGAGAGGGCAGGAAAAGCCCATTACCGCACCTCAAGCCACTCCAACCTGCGGATGCAGGTGGTGGCGCGCCTACAGCACTCCTGCCAACCTCCCCCGCCTCACCCCAACATCCTCCCTGTACCAACCCTGGGCCCTATCACTCCTTCCCCTCCCCCGCAGGCCACTTCAACCTGCTGTTCAACTCCCCCAGCACCCGCCTGCACGAGCTCAAGGTGCTGCTTGCCAGCGAGCAGGGGCAGCACATGCACCTGGTGCAGCAGCGGCGGGTGGCGGCGCTGGCGCTGGAGCCGCGCAGCACAGGTGCGGGGCCGGCGGCGTGCCCGTGCGCTGCTGTGCCTGCTGTGCTGCGCCTAATCTCATGCAGGCGCAGCAGCGGCGGCAGCTCTGGATCAGGACCCGTCAGCACTGGTGTGCTTTGGAGTGCTTGGATCAGGACTAGCTGTGTTGTACAACGTGCGCTGCACTGCCTGTACCTCCCCTGCCGTGCCTTTGCCATGCCAGGGCTGCTGCCACCACGGCCTGGCAGGTTCCTTCGCCTCTCTCAGCCCCTGCCTCGCAAGGCCGGTGCAGTGCCCGCTGCTGCAGCATGACAGGCCTGGCATGCCTGCATGGGCTTGACGCTGCACCCGTCGCTGCCCTTCTGCCCCCCGCCCTGCCCCGCATGCAGGCACCTGGGTGGTTGTGGATGGGGAGGAGGTGCCCTACGCCCCAGTCTTCCTGGAGGTGCACCCTGGCCTGTGCCGTGCCATCGTGGCACCCGCCTCGGCAGACGGCAATACCCGCAATTGAAGCGCTGGCTACCGGCAGGGGGGCAGACATGTATTGCACACAGGCACCACGGCATGCTGTTCCTCTATCTACGCAGGGCTTGATGCCCCACCATCGGCATGGCATGCAACAGCGCAGCATGCTGGCAGCAACTGGTGTGCATCGTAAGGCGACGCATTCACTGGGTGTACCATAGGAATTAGGTGATCTCCGATGGGTCACATTGGGTAGCATGCGCAGCAGCCCTCCCAAGCCCTTGCTCCCAAGCCTTGTGAAGAGCACAGGCCTGCGCATCCCGGGTCACGAAGTGGAAGGAAGGCCACCGAGGGCCCTATGCCGCATTGTCCTACTTTTGCTTGTGAGCAGTATCTTCCATGGCGCCGCATAGCGGCGGCTGCCGAGGAAGCTGGCGGGGGTGCTGGCGGGGCAGGCCCTAGGGGGTGCCCGCTTCATGGGGATCTGTTTGTGGCGATCTGCACCGCGCTTGCGATCACGAATGGACGCATACACAGCATCAAGGAGTGGATGGTGACCTGTTCATCAGTCTCCACTCAAGAGCAGGACCGCCTTTGGGTACGAGGCGCTCCACGTCTTGCTAGCGCCCCCACCGGCTTCCACACTATTTCTTACGGACATCTGTAGAGGGAGGCCACTTCCAAACCCGTCAGAGCGGAAACCTACCGATGCCCGGCCCGGCAGCCCGTGCCAGTTGCCAGTGAAGGACTGCCAACACCCGAAGATGTGGCTTCTGCATGCTCTGTTGGTGGCGCTGGTGTTGGCGGGACCGGCCGAGGCGCTCACACCCGCTGAAGAGGGTGAGCCGCCCTTTGCTGCTGCAGGAAGCTGCGCTTGCTAGCCTAGTGACTCGTTGGGCATGGCTAGCTTAGTGCATGCTTCCGCAGCCTGCAAGCAACATTTGGCGGAAGCGGCGGTGGCGGCGGCACCCAACGCCCTTCGCACCCCGGCGCCGACCCCTGTCCCCTTGGCCTTGCCTGTGCAGCCAAGGTGCTCTTAGACGTTAGCGGGGCATGGAGCAACTGGGACACAGCTCTCAACAAAACTGAGTGCGGCACAGCAGGCGCGGCATGGAACCGCTCCTCGCCGCCCTGCGGCAGCAGCAGCAGCGGCGGCGCCTCCGTGCCGCCCTGGCGGGGCATCACGTGCAGCGAGGCCGGCCAAATCATACAGCTGTGAGCCTGGGACGGGGTGAGAGTGGCAGGCTGCCGTGGTGGGGCAGGCGGCAGGCTTGTGTGCGCAGATCCCCATCTCTCTTCGGCAGATCTCTGCAAAACCCAGTACCGTGGGCATGCATGCCCCACCCAGCTCCCGCGTCATTTTACACGAGCGTGAGCACCCATCTCTCTGCCCGCGCCCGCCTTGGTGCAGAGTTCTCTCGCAGTGCGGCCTGCGCGGCACGCTGCCGCCCGCCCTGGCATCCCTGGCCAGCCTGGCCACGTTGGACCTCTCGTGGAATGAGCTGACGGGCGGCATACCATCAGAGTACACAGCCATCGGCGCCTTTGGCTCGCTGGCAACCCTGCAGCTGGGTGCGCTCCAAAGCATGCCCCATGTGTGCACACTGTCGACGCGTCCAATCCCTGCCCCTCTCAGAATGGCGGTGCAGCGCCCGCTCATCCCCCTCCCGGCACTAAAGCACGTTGTATCATTTGTATAACTGCACTTCCCTGCCAGCACACTGCGCCAGGCTTTCCCCAGCACCGCGCGCCTGTGGTGCTGTGCCTGCCGCCGCGCCCCCGCCCGCCCACGCCCCCCAGTGCGCTACCAACTGCTGCCGTGCCGGTTCTGCCGCGTACCCCCCGCACATTCACCTTGGCTCCCACTCACGCCGCCCGCCCCTCGCCCGCCGGCCCCACCTGCAGCCCGCAACAACTTGACGGGCGGGCTGGATGACTTCACACCCAAAGTGGGCGGCTTCATCGCCTCCCTCGCCTTGAACGTCTCCCACAACCAGCTCAACCAGAGCACCATCCCGGGGGAGTGGTACTCCAACTCGCTGCAGCTGCTGGACTTGAGCTGGAACAACATCTCAGGTAGGCTCTCTTTCTCTGTCAACTTGTATAACAAATGAACCGTGCTCCTCGTCAATCATGCCTTGTGTGCGATGGAGACCCCATGAGCAGTGGAGGGCGGCACTGCAAAGCGGCAATGCGGGAAGCCAGGCAGTGGTATACGAGGAGGAGTGCAGGGCGGCTGCCGTGCCGGCACCCGCCCGCCGTGCCTCATCGTGGCCTGACGCCGCCACGCCACTGGCGCTGCCTGGCCACCCTGCCATGCCGCTCGCTCCCACTTGTTGCAGGCACGCTCCCCCTCCAGTGGGGACTGCCCAGGGAGGGCCACGAGGCGCAGTACCCATCCGGCCTGCCCAGCCTGGCCCGCCTGGCGCTCGAGGGGAACAACATCTCAGGCAAGCGTGCCGGGCAGGCAGGAAGGGGCTGGGGGTGCGCCTGGCTGGCCTTGTCGGGTCTAGTGCTGGGAGCAACACCTGGCACACATGTGCAAGGCGGGAAAGGGCGGGCAGGCGGGCAGGCAGGCAGTGTAACCAGTTTGCCCTGGTGCCTGCCTGCCCGCCCCTCGCCCCACACCACAAGCCTTAACTTCCTCATCCGTGGAATGTCTCCTGAATCGCATGCTCTGTCCTGCCCCATCTAATCTCCTGCTCCCCCTCTTCTCCTCCCCCCCACCCCACCAACTCAACAGGCCCCGCCGAGCCCTGGCCCGGCGGCGGCGCCTCCGTCTTCGCCCCCACCTTCTTGTGCACTGCGCGGCCGGGTAACCCGTTGCTCGTCCCGCCCACCCGCCCGCCTGCCGACGGCAGCAGCGGAGGGCTGTCGGGCGGCGCAATCGCCGGCATTGTCGTGGGCAGCGTGGCGGCGGCGGCCGCGCTGGCAGCTGCAGGCATCGTGCTCGCGCGGCGGCGGCGCGCGGCGACGGCCGTGGGCGCCGGCGCCCCCGCCAGCGGCAAGGGCACCAGCGAGCTGGAGGAGGACAAGGGGTCTCTTGACTACAGCCTGACCCAGGGGCGCAGCAGCGCACACGGCGGCGGTGGCGGGCAGGGCTCTGCAGCACGCTCCAGCCTGGCACCCTCTGACTTCATCCCCTCGGGCGGCCTCACTGACAGCCTGCGCTCGTCGCCGTTTGCGGCGCACGGTTACAGCTCGGCGGGCGGGAGCTCCCTGGCTCCAGAAACCGACCCCAGGCAGCTTCCCAACGACTGGAACATGGGTGAGGCGTGAGACGGAGGCGTTGGGGCAAGGGGCATGCAGGCGGGCGCGGTGGGGAGGGGCAGGCAGGCAGGCGCGAGGGCAGGGTAGGGGCGGGGGGGCGGGGGCAGCGCCCGCCTGCCTGATTTACCACGGAACATTCTAACACTCAAACCACGTGACCCTTCCATCGTGCAGTGGAATTTTCACAGCTGGAGCTGGCGGGCACGCTGGGCAAGGGTTCCTTTGGCACCGTGGTGCTGGCACGGTACTGCCAAACCACGGGTGAGTGTGCGGGCCGAGCCCTCCTCCCTGCCCTCAGCCTCAGCCGCAAAGCCGCCAGTGCTGGCAAGAAGGTGCTGCGACAGCAGCTGTGGCGGCGGCGGTGGCTGCCGCTGCTCCTGCTGGCGCCGCTGCAAAGGCAGCTGGTGCAGAGCGCGCGTGCCCGCCTGCCCTTCACACTACCTGCCCGCCCCACCTTCCTCCCGCCCAACCCAAACTAGCCCCTAAACTTGCCGCAACTGTGTCGAGAAGGAACAATGAACACCACGCTTACAGGTGCATGCCACATGTCTTTAACACGACCAAGCACACCTACCCCTCCCATGCAGTTGCCGTCAAGATGCTGGGAGGCGACAAGGCACCCGGCGCCACCGACAGCCTGCACCACCGCTCCACAGTGCGCGAGCTGGGCAAGGAGGTGGCGGTCATGTCGAAGCTGCGCCACACAAACGGTGAGGCACGGTACTGCAGGCGGCAGCCTATGGGCTGGTACTGCAGGTTGGGCAGTGCAGGTGGTGGTAGCATGCTCATGAGCTGGGCAAGGAGGTGGCGGTCCGGTCCCGAGCTGCGGCGCTCTAGTACTTGTGGGCGGCACCGCTGCTGCCGGGGGACTAGGACAATGCGGCGAGCAGTCCAGGGCTTCCCCAGCCCGCACTGTGCAGGCGCGTGGTTTGCCTTTCATCCCCTCCCTGCCCCTTGCCCCTCGTGCCGCCTGCAGTGTGCCTCTACATGGGCGCCTGCCTGGCGCCGCCCTGCCTGGTGATGGAGCACTGCTGCCGCGGCTCGCTCGACCTCCTGCTCTCACAGGGGCTGCGCGACCCGCAGGTGCGTGGTGTGTGTGTGGGACAGGTGGCGCTCCGCCCCAAACAGTCTGAGGGCCGAGGGGAGCATGTGTGGGTCGGGGTGCGGGGCTAGGAGGGGTATGCACACGGTGGCGTTGGAAGGCAATGGATTTTCGCTTACTGTCAATGAACATTGGGACAGTCGCGGGCAATGCGGGGAGGAAGTGATGCCGCAGGGGATGCAGCCGATGTTGAAAGAGGGAGGGCCGTTCGGTTGCCAGGCACGAGTGGGGCCTCTGCTGCTGCATTGCCTGGCAGTGCACCGGATGCAAGTCCAGCGCTGCTGCCCATCCCCCTATCCCGCCGCCCCTCGTCTGCCCGCCGAGCCCCGCAGTTTGCGCGCCACCTGCGCTGGCCCCGCCTGCTGAGCATCCTGACGGGCGCGGCACGCGGCATGCTGTACCTGCACACCCGCCAGCCGCCTGTGTACCACCGCGACCTCAAATCCGCAAACCTGCTGGTCAACGCTGCCTGGCAGGCCAAGGTGCGCCCCGCTGCGCTACCCTGCCTTGCGGGGCCGTGCATCACGTTGAAGCCGCTGCTGTGTACAGGTGCCACACGCCCGGCCCCTGCTGCTGCACCAAGCATGTGGCATGTCCAGGCTGGCCGCCTTTCCTTGCAGCACCCCAGCCAGTCCCCGCACCCCTGGTGACTTAGCGCCTGCCCCCCTGCCCCTCTCCCACCCTCCCATGTGCAGATTTGTGACTTCAACCTGAGCAAGCTGCTGGATGCATCCGACTTTATGAGCACGCAGTGCATCCAGAACCCACGGTGAGCTTAGAAGCTGTGTAGAAGCTGCCCTAGCTGACCTGGCATGCCTGCCCCCCTTCAAGCCAACATGGCTGCGCTTGGAGCGGGTAGGCTGCCGTACAGTGTGTGTCCCGCCCATCATGCATCAAGCCGCCCTGTCCTGGCCAACCAGTGTGCCAGGCAGGAGACTGCGGCATGCTTCCGCCAGCGCGGTGCTGCTGCTGCCTTGAAGCGGGCATGCCTCTTGAGGGGGTTGCCAACTGCGTCTGCTCCTCCCGCGCTCCATGCCGTTCAGTTGGCTGGCGCCCGAGGTGCTCGCGGGCCAGACCGGCGGGCTCCCTGCAGGTAGGTGCTGCGCTGTGCTGCGCTGTGGCTGCCATGCTGTGGCCATGCTGTGCGGTGGCCTTGTTGCGCTGTGCTGTGCTCGCCAGCCGGCCAGACCTGCGGGCTGCCTGCCATGGGTGGGTGGCCGCCAGCGTGTGTGCCGCAACGCTGCTTTCACCTGCACCTGCACACCTGCCGCAGCCTGCCCGCCACGCTGGCACCCAGTCCTTCCCCCCACCGTGCCCCGCCCGGCCCTCCCCCGAACCCCCTCCCATCCTCACAGATGTGTACGCTTTTGGCACCGTGCTGTACGAGTGCATGACGTGGCGAGCGCCCTTTGAGGGCGTCAACCCTTACCAGGTCGGTATGGGGCGCCTGCCGGGGCAGGCCAGGACGGCCCCTCCGCCTTGCGCTCACACACAGCTTTTGTCATGCATTTGCTGTGCAGCTGCACCTGACCCTCACTCCTGCTGCTGCGGCTCCCAACCATGCTCCCTCGTCACCCACCGCTGTGTGCAGATCATCAGCATTGTGCTGGAGGCCCCCCGCGGCTCCGGCCTGGCGGTACCGCCACCTGAGGGCCTGCCAGCTGGCAAGCTGTGGCAGTACGACGCATTCGTAGAGCTCATGCAGGTGCAGGTCGAGTGGCAGTGGGCAGGGCGGGCGGGGAGGGAAGTCAACGAGGTGGTTGGTCGGGGCGAATGCAAGCTGCGGCAGAATGGGGCCGTGGATGCCGCTGGTGCATGCAGACTCACAAACAGCTCACAAGCAGGTCCATGCGCACTTGTGATGCCCCGGGGTGCATAGGATGTGATGTTTTAGCTCCCCCAGGGGTATGCTCCCACCCGTTCTCAGCATGCCACGTGTTGTGCCTCCCCGTGGTGGCAGGCGTGCTGGGAGCGTGATCCAGCTCAGCGCCCCACGTTTGCTGACGTGGCAGAGCGGCTGCGGGTCATCATGCAGACGGGTGGGTGGGTGGGGCCGGTGTTTGGGCGGTGCACATCCCTTTGCTGGGTGGCAACGCTGGGTGGTGTGCGGCCGCTGCCACGGGTAACACCTTTGCAACTTGGCAGCACGCGCGGGTGGGTGGCGCGCAAAGGGCACCCAGGCAGAAAGGAGCGCAGCCGTGCGCGCACGCTGTCTCCCTCGTCTGCCCCCTCCCCCACGCACACGCCCATGCCTACCCTCTGCCCTGGTACTGGGTGAGGCCGGCTGGCAGCAGCCCTCCAAGTGCCCCAGGCTGATGCCCAAGGTTCCCGAACCTCACACCTTTTGGGTGGGCACTGCCCCCCTGCTGCTGCTCCTTGCAGAGATGCGGCAGGCTGGCAGCAGCCCGGTGGGAAGCAAGGACGCCTCTGCCAGCCCCTCGCCCCACCTGACAGCCCAGCCGCCGGCGCCCGCCACAGCAGCCTCCCCGTCAGTGCCCGCTGCAGCCGCAGCGGCAGTGGCAGCAGCAGCAGCCGAGGCGCCCCCTGCGGCCGCTGCAGGCGTGCCCTCTGCTCAGCAGCAGGAGGCAGCACCGGCTGGGCCTGGTGCGCTGCCGGCTGTGGGCCTGGCTGCGCCGCATGGCAGCGGCGACAGCGGGAGGTCTTTGGAGGAAGCGACCAAGGCGGTCAGCCAGGCATTCGAGGGGGCGATCAGGGGCAGCGGCAGCTCCCCCGGCATGAGCAGGTCACCTGGGTAGAGCTGGATAAACCTGTGTTCGGGAGATGATGTGGCATGGTCTGGCAATCGCCTTGCAGCCGGCTGCCCATGGGCCAGTGCTTGGAAGCGAGCCCCGAACCCACGTGACGTTCCTTTATTATATTTCTTCAAGCCTGCTCTCTTCTCATCCCTGCCCGCTTCAAGATTCACGGCTGCAGGCGCCAGCGGTGCCTGGAGCTGTCAGGCCCCCTCCTCATCTTTCCTATTCCATCCCACCCGGTTCTCCTCCTCACATCGTAGCTTATTATTGCTGTACTACCTCAGGCAATGACACGCAGCTCAGTATTATGCCACACGATTGAACCACACACCCTGTCTTATTGTTGCCTTTCACGGCACCTAGCTTCTTGCCTGTGGCACCTCATGCAGCAGGCTCATTGCACTCTAATCTTCCATCAACCAAGGCAACTGTATTAACACATACCCTGCCACCCACCCCCATCATCCCACACGCACACAGTCACACACACGCGCCCTCCACTTTGGGCGGAGTGGTTTTAAAAAGACGTCACACTGGTGTTATGAACACGGTGCACTCGCAGCACCGGATTGTTTTTTGACCCTTGCCGTCTCTCGCGCCGAGAGGCTGAGTGACTTCAACAAGATGTGAACGCTAGTGGCTGGGGGCTGTGTTTCAGTGGGAACTCGTTGCAATGCAGCCCCACGTTTCCACCATTGATTTCTTCCCTTACAAGATTTGATCAGGTTGGATGCGGTGGAGCACGTCCCGACTCGCAGCAAACGGCAGAGGCCGGGTGGCTGCTTGCAGATGGTTATGTGAGTTGGAGTGTGAAGCAGGCAGTGGGGTGTGAAGCGGGCGGTGAGAGGCAGCATTGGACATGCAGGGAGGGATGGGGCTGAAAGAACTGCAACTGACATGTGAGGCTTGTTGGCACGGAGGGGTCGTGCCCATGGGAGGCGAGTGAGGTGGCATTTGTGAGGGAGGGCCGCCAAAAGGGCAGGCTTTGACTGTTGAGGGCTGCCATGGGGGGAGGGGTGATGGGAGGTAGGGCTGGTACTAATCTTCAGTGCTACTACAAAACTGGGGAGGGATACATTGAAGGTCCGCTTCATTCGTCGCTGGCCAGACGTGCCTGTGCACGGGGGCTGCGCTGTGCTGCGCTGTGCTTTCCTGACCTGTGTGTGCTAGATGCGCAAGGGCGGCAGCCTGGGCCCGGGGCTGCTGCTGCCGGGGAGGCAGAATGCCAGCAGCATAGCATGGCTGAGTGCACAGCTGCCAGGGGCGCTACCAGCCATCGGAGCAGTCAGTCCTCCGCATGGCCGTGCACATTGCGCTCGCCGGTTGCCGCTGGGTAGTACGTGCCTGCAGGTGTGCCAGCAGGGCCGGACACCCGCCCCTTGAGAATTTGAGACTCAGATGTAAGAATGCTCTAGCTCTGGCTGGGCAGCAGGCAGCCGGGCAGCACTCAGCATGCTATTGCCACCCAAGCAGCTTGGAGGCACCCATCCCGCCTGCCTGCCTGCCCGCCCACCCACGCACCCCACCCACCCTCGATTGTGGCTCCAGAATGCACGCTAGCGGACACCGCCCGCTCAAACCCCGGCCGATCCGAGTGCATGAGGCTGCCAGCCGCTGAGTTGAGTGAGTCGTCTGCACGCAGGGGTGTGTGGAAGTTGCAGGGCAGGGGAGCGTGTTCAGGGGGAGAAGGGGGGGCCCTGGCGGTGTCTACTGCACCGGGCAGGTTGGGCGGCAGCACCCAATGGGGGCATGGGGAGCGCATGGGGAACAGGGGGCCGGGGTTGGGATCCAGGCAGCAGTGCGGCCAGGCAGGAGTCCCAGGCATCAAAGGGGGTGTGTAAGAGAGGGGTGTATGAGGGGGTGTATGAGAGAGGGGGATATGAGGGGGTGTATGAGCGAGGGGGGGCAGGTGGGTGCTCACCGGTGTCGGGCATGAGGAAGAGGCGGTGCAGGCCCATGATGACCGTCTTGATGCACCTGTGTGGGAGGGCACACACACACGCACGCACAGGGAGAGAAGCCGGAGCGGTCAGGTGAGAGGATCCCCTGAAGCTCTGAAGCGTGTTCATGCACCAAGACTGGGTTGTGAAGTGGTGGGGCAGCGGCGGCGCGGTGCAGGGGGAGGGCAGGGGGCGAGGGCGGGTTCCGGAGCAGCATGAGGCGGAGGCAGGAGGGCAATGTAGGTGCGAGGGACGACAGAGGGTGGAGAAGAGTGCAAGCACGACATGCCCCGCACGCGTCGGGCCGCCAGCCTGCATCCCGCAGTCTAAGGGAGAAGCGGGTGGATGATGCAGCATGCTGGAAGCTCACATGCCGGGCCGCCAGTCTGCGTCCAGCAGGCTCATGTCAACGTGCCCCTCGGTGTCTATCGCGGGGTGGAACACCTAGGGGGGCAGCGGGCCGGAAGGCATAGCATGCACAGCAGGCTGGTGGGGGGCTGGCGCTGGGCAGGCATATGCTGAGCAGACACACCACTCGGGTGCTGAAATAAAGCATCGGCTGGGTGCCCAGGAGTAGCACTGCTGCCAGATTTCACAGCCACCATCGCACGCCAGCCCTGTTCTGGCTTCGCGTTGCATTCCCGTTGCATGCCCTGGCTCATCCCCAACTGTCATGCCGCGGCCCGTGGGGCGCCCCCTCACCCTCAAACCTGTGTGAGCGCCTTGACCGCTGGCGGGTCGCTTGGGAAGGATTCCGGCACCCGGAACTCAAACAGGAAGGTGCCCCCGGCATAGCAGCCCTCGTCTAAAGGGAGAGAGAGGCAGGGGGAGCAGGGCGGGCGCGCATGGTCAGTGAGGTGCGCGGCCTGGGACCACAGCATGGCAGGCCAGCGTGGCATCGAGGGGGAGTACGAACGAATCAATAATAGCTGGCACTTGATTGCACCGATACATTGATTGCACCCATCAATTAAGCAGGGGAGCTGTCACTTGGTTGCACCGATTAATTAAGCAAGGGGGGGAGGGGGGGACGTTGACCTGGTGTGAGTGCCACCTCAAAGTGCGACAGGTGGTCTGCGCCACGCGGGAAGCTGATACGCACGTTGTCCGGCAGGTCCAGCTCTGAGATGTCTGCAGCAGGGAGAGACAGGGGCAAGGCTGGTGGACAGAGGCGCAGGTGCACGCCGAATGTGGCGGCGCCGCCGCCGGCACAGAGCCGCACTGGGGCTTGCTAGGGGGCTGACTGTGCTGCTTTGCATTACTTGGCTGTCATGCAGGCGGCGAGAAACGGGCTGGGCGGCCCTCTAGGCCACTTTGCGGCGCAAGGGTTCTTTGGCTCCCGCACTCTCCCTCCTGCCACAGGCGCCCCCGTTACCTTTCTGCAGGCGCATCTCTTCACCTAGTTTCATCGGGCTGCGTGGCGATCCGGGTCCCGCCGCCAGCGGGGAGCCCGGCCGCAGAGCACGAAACATATCGAGGCCAGTTGGGCTTTGTGTTGTAAGAAGGAACGATCACTATGACATACAGATAGATTGGCGTGTCGGAGGGGGCGCGGAGCGGTCGGCACGCCACTTGGAAGGGCGTGGCAGGTGGGCGGGACAGGCGGGCTCAGCAGGGGGGACTCAGCAGGGGGCGCTCAGCAAGGGGAGGGGAATCCTGCATTCTTCCATCGGGCAGCATGAACCCCATAAGAACGAGAGAGATTCCAGTGTTGGGGTGGAGCTGGCGGCGGTGGGTCGGGCGGGCCGGAGCGTCCGCTTTGAAGCCCAGCCAGGTGGGCAACTGATATCAGTGCCACATGGGCTGGGACAGCTCTTGTGCTAGGTAAAGGCGCAAGCTGCTATGCATTGATGCATGTGCACTTATCTGGCAGCATTAAGACGGGCAGGGGCCTAGGCTGTGAGCTACGACCATGCTGTGTGTGGCATGTTGCCCAGGTGGCGACTCCCCGGAAGCGGTCTTAAGCCGACCCACCGGGCCAGTGCGGGGAGCCCTCCCGTACGACATGAAACATGCTGAGGCTGTGAAATGGGGCTCAAAGCTAAGGGGAATGATGTTCGGAGAGCTGAACTTTGGGGCCACATTGACAGGTAAAAGCGCACCATGCGCTCGCCGCCCAGGTGCGAGCGCACACCTGCGCTCGCGCACCGCCAGCTCAGCATGCCGCGGAGCCTCCCACACGGCCTGATGAGGCATTGGAAGGGTAGTCAGGCTCACAGGAATGGTGTTTGAACATAGCAATCGCGCTGGGGAAAGCACAATCGGCCACCATGTGGTGATTGGATTGGGAGGGGGGAGGCACGAGCGCAGGGGGCGAGCGCAGCCAGCAGCCAGGTCAGCATCCTGCGCCTCGCATAACCCCCCGCCCTCTTTCCCCCCAACCACCCTTCACACCTCACGCATCTTGTCGCTCATTGCAGCGCCAGCAGGCCGCTTTCAGCGCCTCTGACCCCACGCCGTGGCACAACCGCCCGTGGGTTGCTCCCGACTTGGCCCGGCCCTGCCCAGCCTTCTCTTTAGCCTACGCCAGCCATGGAGGAAGCACCGCCGTCAACAACGGGCCGCCTAACGCGCAGCGCCTCGCGCAAGCGGGCCTCGGGGGCGGGCGCCCCGCTCTCCCCGCTGCTCTCCGATTTCTTCGAGCCGGCGCGGAAGCAGGCTCGCACTGCGGCAGCCCCTACCCTGCGGCACATTCGCAAGCGAGGGGGTGTGGCGCCCTCCGCCGCGCCCCAGCTTACCGGCCACCTAGGGGTGCTGCCCGAGGAGGTGATTGGGTGCCTGTTTGACGGGATGGGCTCCGGGGCAGCAGCGATCGCGGCTCGCAGCAGGGGAACTACCCGGCGCCCGCGCCGGCTGAGCAACCGCACCTGCCGCTTTCAGTAGATTGCCGAGTCAGTGCACCTGGGGTGGCCCGCTGCAGCCTGCGCACAATCCTGGTGCTGCAACACACTGGGCAATGCGGCATAGGAACTCAGGCAGCTGCAGCTGCCTGCCTAGCCACACGCCCTGGCTGCCCGACCGACCGCTTTTCTTGCCCCTCCGCCTCCCTCCTCCCGCCCCGCCCGCCTGTGTCTGCAGCTGCTGCAACAGGTGCTGGGGTACTGCGGTGCTCGCGAGCTCGGCGCGCTGGAGGCCACCTGCTCCTACTTTATCAAGAGCGGGCTGACAGACCGCATCGCCAAGCACCACCTGCGGGACATCCCCCGCGCCAAGGGGCTCAAGCCGGAGATCAGGTAGGGCTGGTGGGCGCAGGAAAAGGGGGGTGGGTTGGAGGGCCCATGGGTGCAGAGCTTGGCAGGCAGGCTGCGTGTGCCGGCTTCTGTCCAGCAGCACGCATGCGCTGAACAGCATACCGTCGCAAACCATGGAGTCCATGCCGTTGGTCCATGCCGTCCCCTCTGGACATCATGCCCCCGTTGCTGCCCCTCGTTCCCCCCACCCTTCTCGCCAACTGCTGACTCCTCTCCCCGCCCCCCCATCCCCCAACTGCTGTTCTGTGCTGTGCTGCAGCAAGGGCGAGTCGTACGTGACGCTGCTGAACTTTGTGCAGGGCCAGTCTAGTGCGGCGGCGCAAGGCACCGCCATTGCTCTAGGCACCTACCACACGGTGGCGCTGCTGTGCCAGCCCGACAACGAGGCAGTCTCAGAGTATGCGATGTACAGCTGCGGCCGCGGCTTCCACGGCCAGCTGGGGCTGGAGCACTTTGACAACCAGGAGGCGCCGCAGCGGGTGGGTGCTGGCTGCTGTGTGTGTGGGGACCTGGGAGGTGGGCAGCCGTGTTCAAGAGGATGCATGATGGCACCAGGCAAGCCATGCAGCTTGCCTCCTGCTCCCTCTGCCCCGTCTGCTTGGGCAGTGCTTTCTCACAGCTCAGCCAATTCCAACTAGTCCTGCCCTCTTGCAACCCCGCCTTTCTCCACAGGTGGGCGCGGTGGAGCGCGACGTCAAGGTGCCGCTCTACCAGGGCACGCCCGAAGACATCCACCTGGCGGTGGTCAGCGCAGGAAGCAGCCACTCGGCCAGCATCTCTCGCAGGTGTGCTGGGGCAGGGGGCAGCAGGGGGTCGTGTATGCAAGTGGCAGAGGCGTGGGTGGCGCCATAATGCTGTGTGGCGCTGCCGCTCTGTTGGCCCTTTGCCCAGCGCCCGTCCCCTGCTCCGCAGTTGTTCTGCAGCTGAATCACCCCCACCCTACTCCTGCCGTATTACTCTGCAGGGGTGAGCTGTACACGTGGGGCCTGGCCAGCAGCGGCGAGCTGGGCCACGGCGGATGGACGCCCATTGAGGTCAACGTCCCGCGCATGATCACCTCCCTGCAGCGCACCCGCATCGTGTCGGTGGCCTGCGGCGCCAACCACACGCTTGCCATCTCGGAGCAGGGGCAGCTCTGGTCGTGCGGGCGCGGGCGGCATGGGCAGGTGGGCGGCGCTGTTGGCGTGCTGTCTGGGGCCCTGGGGGCAGGGCTGTGGGGGATGAGCAACGCCTGCAGCTAAGCTTGGCTCGACAGCTGCCTGCTGTCTCCTGCAGTCGCCTCCCATCCGCACTTTGCCACCCCTGCTTACCCATGCTCCGTGCCCACCCCCCTTCCCCCTGTCCCATCTGCAGCTGGGCCACGGCCACTTCCATGACGAGGGTCTGCTGCAGCTAGTGGAGACCATCCGGCACGAGCGCATCGTGTCCGTGGCGGCAGGGCGCGCGCACAGCGTGGCGCTGGCGGCAGACGGCAAGATCTTCACCTGGGGAGACGCGTCCCGCGGGCAGCTGGGGCACGCCAACCTGGCGGCGGTGATGCAGGGGCCCAACCCGCAGCCGGTGTCCGTCCCCTTCCCCCAGGCCATCCAGAGCCTGGAGCCGGCACGGCTGAAGCCGCCGGCGCGCGTCACCGCCATTGCCGCCGGTGGCGACCACTCCATGGCCGTCACCGTGGCGGGCTCGCTACTGGCGTTTGGCTGCAACAAGCATGGGCAGGCAAGTGGGGGATCGGGGGACTTTCAAGCTGCTGCCTGTGTGACCGTCTGGCTGAAATGCTTCAAACTGCCTGCCTGGGAGTTCACTGTGCAGGAGAGCGCATCATCAGCGGTTGCTACCTCCTGTGCTTCCCAGCCCTGCACGCCCACTCACAGCTGTCTCCGCCCCCCTCCCCACTGCCTCTCTGCAGCTGGGCACCGGCGACACGCTGGACCGGCTGGTGCCCACCGAGGTGCCGCTGGCTCTGGAGAGCGAGGTGGGGCAGCTGGTCCGTGCGATGCAGGTGCAGTGCGGCGCGCAGCACACGCTGGCGCTGGTGCAGGTGCAGGGCCAGCACCAGGTGCGCTCAGTGGGCGGCAACAGCTACGGAGAGCTGGGCCTGAACGACCGCGTGGAGCGCCACCGCTTCCACCCCATCCCCGCGCTCAAGGTGGGTGGCTGTGTGGACGGGGAGGGGCAGGGGGTGTTGGCTACGGGTTGATGAGTCGTGCGAGACCACCTGCTTGGCTGCTGCTGAATGGCCAGGAGCATGCGTGCCTCCCTCCTCCCCTTCCATCAGCCCTGGCTTGCTTCTGCCTTTGCCTTGCTTGCCCGCCACGCCCAAGAGCACCCAACAAACGTTGCTGCACCCACCTTTCATGCTGCAGGGCAAGCAGGTGGTGTGCGTGTCGGTGGGTGACTGGCACAATGCCGCCATCTGCAAGGACGGACGGCTCTACGTGTGGGGCCGCGGCGACTGCGGGTGAGTCGCCTCTTTGTCAGCCGAGCGTGGCAGTGCGGCAGGGTACAGCTTGTTCATGCACTGAGCTGTGCTTATCCCCCAGTTGGCAAGTTGGTACACGTGCTGCTTTCCTTTGCTGTGTTTCCTCAACTGACAGCTGGGTGTGCGTGCGTTCCTTTCCCTTTCTGGTTTACGTGGTGCTTATTATCTAAGTTTTGCCCCGCTCTGCTCGCTTTTTGCCACCCTGCAGGCAGCTGGGCCTGGGCGACGACAGGAACCGCTGGGTGCCCAAGCTGCTCAAGGGCTTCACCATCATCCACCCCGACCGCACGCTGCGCCGCAACCGCAAGCCCGTGCTCAAGGCGCTGCTGCTGCAAGAGGAGCCCGGCAGCAGCTCACGCAGCGCGCGCAGCACACGGTCGGCAGCACAGTAGCCCCCCCAGCTTGTGTGGTCGGCTTGACAGCCTAGCTTGCCTGTCTACCAGCGCTGCGCGCTGCGAGGCGCGCAGCTGGCTCGCCGGATCGTTGTCAGCCTGCCCGCGGTTGGCAGGGCGTGCTGTGGCCAGCCCGGCGCAATGGCAGCTGCCAGCCCCGCACCGCCCCTGCCTGCAATTGTACATCCGGTTTTTTACGCCCCTCCCATTACCGAGGGCGCACTGACTGAGACCGTCTCCCCTTCCTGACTGTGTGTGCCTGTGTGGGGTGCTGCGCTGTGCCAGGACCTGTGGCCCACCGGTTGCTGGCTTGCTGTGTAGTCCGGGCCAGGGCCAATGCCGCAGCGTCCCCCTCGCCTGCTCTCATGCTCTACTTTTGACCTGCCACAACCATCATGACAATCGCTATTCTTTGCACCCTTTTCACCTCCCCGATTGCTCCCAATCAGCACACATCCCACAATCATCTCTCTCTCCCTCATATGTCTCGCGTCCCACCAGCACGCTGGTTCCCGCCCGCCCCCGCCAAGGCGCCCTATTGGTTACAATCTGCCCTCTCCTTTCCTTTCCTCTCTGCCCTTCCCCGCTCCCGCTCCCACCTGAACTTGAACCACCGCAACGGCATTGCAACATCCCATGCCGCGCTGCACCCCCTCGCCTGTCTATTCCCTCTCGTACCCCTCCCCCTCCTCTCTACTGGTTGTGCACAGCACCGCACTGTAACGTTGTGGTACTGCACTGCACCACGGTACAAGAAGCAGGGGAGCGTGGCGCACAAGTGGTGTTCATGTCGATCGCAGTTGATGCACCGGGGCACCCCAGGCTAGCTCCTTGCCCCAGGCCTGCCACTGACTGTTCTGCCGTGCCTCAAGGTGCGTTGCGCTGATGCGGCGGCCGGTACGGGATGTCCAGCAGCTCAAACAGATCCTGCTCCGTGTCCACCCGCCGCCCCGGCTGCCAGCCTGGCGGCCACCGCTCCTGCCCGCTGCGGTCCACTGGGGGGCACTCGTCTGGAACAATGAGGGAGCGGCCGCCAACCTTGCGCAGTAGCCTGTATAGGGCAGAAAGAGGAGGTGTTTCAGGCGCACGCTCGACTGCGGTGGGGCAGTCTTGAGGAGCAGCCTAGCAGCGCAGGCTGTCCCAGCGCTGAACTGGCAGGCACCGCACCGAGAGCATGGCGACAGCCCAGCCTCGTGACGCGACACAGCGACTGCGCTCCTGAGGCCAGCCCTTGGCAGGGCATCTGTGCGCACAGCTGAGGAAAAGCTGGACCCCTCGCCACACTGGAAGCTGCCCTCCCCAGCTTGTGTGCTGCGCACCTGTGTGAGCTGAGGAACATGCCGCAGTCCTTTGCGTGCTGCCGCATGAAGCGCAGGTACTGCCGGCTGCCAATCCAGCCTGGCAGCAGGGGTGCAGCCAGGGGGAGTGCTACAAGGTCAGTCGACCAAAGACAAGGTTCCCTGCCTTCATGCGCCTCCCCACCCTTCTTTCACTTGCAATCCCGACTCAGCTGCCCCAGCTTCCCTCTGGCCCCACCCACTGCAGCTGCCCGACTTTACACCTCCTGAACCATGGGCCCAAATAGTCAGCCGCCCACCTGCCAAACGGGCGCACCACTGAATCACAACACAACACGTCTCGCTCAACCCCTGCACCGACTCGCCCACAGCACGGTTAGCAAGCTCAACTGATGGGTGCCTCTGACAGGCAGTGCCCCCCCATCTCCCTGCCACCTGGCTCACCAACTAGTGCAAAGGCAAACTCGTCCGCTGGTGCAATGATGACATCCATCCGCCGCACCCTGCCTGCCCTGGTGTTGAACATGCCATACACATGATCGAACCTGGAAAGTTGAACAGAGGGCAGGAGGATGGGGTGGGGAGGAGGGTGAGGGCAATTGCAGCGCTGGGGACGACCTGAGCCCCAAGGCGCAGGGCAGGGCAAGCAAAACGGTGCCGCGGGCACCCCGTGCTGGCTGCAGGTCAGTAGAATGCACACAGCCCAGCCGTGGCCCCGGACAGGGCACCCTCCCACCGCTTTCCTGCCGGCAGCTCACTTGTCCATGGTCTGAACGGAGGGCGCTGCAGAGGCATCCTTCAAGTGCTCCTCCTTCAGCCTGTCCAGGTGGGACGGCAGCAGCCCCGCCTGGACCCTGCAAACATGGAGGGCAGGCAGGGACGCAGAGACGGTGCGAGGGAGGTCAGCAGCCCGGCAGGTGGTCAGGCAGACAGTGCACGGGAGGCTCGCAGGCAGGGCGCATGGGCAGCCAGGCATAGATGGTGCGGGGGAAATGGGCGGGCAGGCAGGAAGGCAGGCAGAGATAGTGCGAGAGAGGCAAGCAAGCAGGATGGCAGGCGGCAGGATGGCAGCTTGACATGTTGCGGGCAGGTAGAGTCGCCCCATCTGGCGCTGGGGCATGCGCCTCTCAGCACAAGAGAGCTCCTTCACCCCACATCAATACACCCAAAGCACACCTGACCCAGGGCCCCTCTTGCCTGCACATGCCCTCGCTTGGAGGCACGAGACGTCCGGCCCCCACCAATTGGTCCCTCAGCCGCAGCACCACCCCCTCAATTGCCTTGTCCGGGTGCGTCACCAAAAAGTCTGAGCACCGGGCAGCGGGATGGGCGGGTGAATAAGCCGGGTGTAGGGGGTGGGGCCGACGCCCAGCAAAGCACACCCACGGTGCAGTTGGCAATGGTTGTTCACAAGCCTTGGCAGAGGAGTGCACACACCTCAAAATCCAGGGATTCGTTTCGGTCCCCATCACCCGCATGCTTAGCGCCAGCTCATCCTGACCAACCCAGCCCCCGCCCTGCGCCGCCGCCCTCTCCCAGCTTCCAGCCGCCTTGCATGCAACCCACATCTCTGTTCATATGCACCTCTCCAACGCACTACCTTTCAGGCAAATGACTTCACCTGCATCGTGAGCGGCCGCTGAGCGCCGCCCGCCGCCCACCAGCTCCACCCGCCAGCCGCCGTGCCCGCTGGCCTCCTGCAGCCCGCCAATCACAGCCGCCCGCATCTCCTCCACCTCCTCAGGCGCTGCAGCCAGCCAGGCCAGACGCCACATGCTGAGCAAGCCAAGCCAAACGCCACATGCTGAGAGGCATGAACTGCGCAGCGCATTCATGCCTCTCACTTCGCAGATGCCCTCTGTCTGGCCATGCCCTGAAACGCGACCGCCAACTCCAACACGGCCACCCCGCCTCCCTACAACCTGCAACACCGCCTCCACCGGCACGCTTCCTTCCACCTCACCAGTGTTCACGGTGCTGCAGACAAGTCAACCACAGTTGCCCGCCCAGTAGCCATCCACCATTATCACGCCCCTCTCTGCGCACATCCCCAAGTTTGGACGTCGGCTCCCTCACCGGTGCCCTCCAGCAGCTGCACGTGGTGCTGCAGCGAAGTGACCACAGCTATCTACGTTGTACACAGCCTCTTCTTTGTGCCCCATCTGTGCCCCCCTCAAGGCATGCACTCAGCAGCTCACCGGTCCCCTCCAGCAGCTCTTCATGGTGCTCCAGTGAGAAGCGCTGCTCATGGGACAGAGCCCAGTGGCCGCCTGGGTCCAGCGGACCGCCTGGCTGCGATGCCTCCAGAACATCCTCATAGCTCCTGAGAGCAGAGGGAGAGGGGAAGGGCCCAGAGGGTGGGCAGTTGGGAATCAAAGGGAGGACCCGGACGCCTTGGGGCGGCCTGGCCCCGCCAACATGTGCACACCCTGGTGCCTTCAAGGTGGGATGGGGTGCAGGGCGCAGGGAACTCTCATGCAGGAGTCTAGCTCAAGTTGGGCAGGGCTGGTGGTCCCCTGCCGCCATGTGCCGCCGGCACCCACCCAGATGGGCTCAGCACCCACCTGCACCCCAGGTCCCACCAGCGCTTGGCCGCCACCTGCCCCACCCCGGGCAGCGCATGGAAGCGTGCACGCGTGGCGCCGCCCACGCTGTCCGCCCGCAGCCGCCCCTTGGAGTCAGTCACAGCGGCGTCCACCCTGCGCGGGGCCAGGCAACAGCAAGGTTGGCTCCTTTGGCGCTCAATTTGGGGCCCTCGGCCCGAGGGGCGCGGAACTGCAACCAGGCGCTGAGTGTGTGCTGACGGCAGGCTGGAACTAGGCACAGAGCAACTGGCAGGCAACCAAGTTTCTCCTTGTGAAGACAGGTCGCCTCCTCTGGATCCTGAATGGTCCAACCTTGTGAAAATTACGAGTTGTGATTTACCTGAAGCAGTCCAGGGCCTGGCAGCTGCCCGTCTCCAGAATGTCGCTGATCTGCTGGGCTGCAGGCAGCACAGCATGGGCACCAGGCAGTCAGGTAGTAAGCAGCATGATTGTGGGCACACGAGCGCACAGTGCAGGCTTGCATGGTGAGGTGTGGGCGGTCGGGGAGTAGAGCAGACATGTAGCCGGCTTCCTGGGAGTTGGCCCTAGCAGAAGGGTCACGCCTGCCCTACCGCCGGGTCTGCTGGCACCCAGCCCGCCACCCTCCCACCACCCCGGGAACTTGCACCCACCACCCGTGACTCCGACTTTTGAATCACCGGCCTGCCCTCCCCGCACCCACCTGTGGCATCCCCAACAAAGGGCAGCTCCCCGCCTCGCAGGCCTGGCCGCAGCCGGTAGGCGCACGCACGCACCACGGAGGCAGCGCGGCTGTACCGCAGCGCCTGAGGGTCCAAGACAAAAGGGGGGGCCAACAGGCAGGCAGGTGGGGAGGCTGGAGGGCGAGGCGGTTTCGCGAGCAGCACCCTTGAACAATGCACAATTGCAGCCAGACGAGCATGCCTTCCGTGCCTGCTGCCAGCTCAGCTCAGCCCCCGACCCTAGCTGCCACACATGCACCAGCCTGCCCGTGAGCCAGCCCAGCCCATGGAGCTTATCAACCCAGCCGCCAAGTTATGCCAAGTCTGCGCCAGCTAAGCACCCGGTGCCAGCTCAGCAGACAAGAGGTGCTGACTCACCCGGTAGTTGACCGCCAGCCCCCCCGGCGCCCTGGCGTCCTCAAAGTAGTCCTCATGCAGCGCCCGCTCATACTTGGACAGCTCCCTGCACAGGGGGGCTTGACTCGTAGTGAGATGCCTGCCCAACTTCCTTGGACAGCTCCCTTGAATGGCATGGAGTGAGGTGCCTGGTTAACTTCCTTGGACAGCTCCCTGCACAGGCCGCTGGCTTGGCTTGTGGTGAGGTGAGGTGCCTGCCCAACTTCCGTGTGCAGCGCCATGGCCGGGGTGAGGCAGTCGGGCGAGGCAACAGTGTGTTGCTTGAAATAAAGCGGCACAGGTATTCAACTGCGTGCCATTCACCCAGACATCCAGCTGCCACATTGCACGCTGAATCCGCAGCTGTCTGCCACACTGCCTCCCACCTGAGCGCCTGCACCAGCGGTTCGTTGCCAATCTCCCGTGAGCGCTCCTCATCATAGACTGCCTGCTGAGGTGGCACAGCACGGCACACCTTAGGCACGGGACACACATGCTGAGTTTGCCGCGCCGCCAAGAAAACCAGTGACGTTTGTATGAAGTGGCAACATATCTGCACCGCCAGCTCATCCACTCCCATGCCAACACTCATTGTTATCCACAGGGAGGGAGCCAGAGGGGAAGTGCCGTTCCCCTTTCAGGCAAAACGGAACAAGCGTTTCCCCAGGCGAAGTGACACATGCTCACACACCTGGAGCACGAGCTCGTTCAGCCCCATGCCAGCGCAGCCAGGGTGCCAGAGCTCCGGCCCCAGCCAGCGCCTCAGCTGCTGCCCCTCGCCGTCCCCCAGCGGCGCAGCGCTGCTCTGGTAGCTGGCGCGGGAGCGGCTGCGCCCGCGGCTCCCACTGGTGCGCGATCCGGGGCGGGCTGCATGCGAGGGGGGGCAGAGCAGGGGGAGCGTTGGCTGGCGGTGTATGCTGCATGCGTTCCCGACCGTGAAAAGAAAACGTGGTTCGAGGGAAAACGTGCAGGGGGGGAGCATGGAGGAGCAGGCTCTGCTGGCAGCCCAGGTTCACCTGCTGCTGTGGGGGTGGGCACGTCGGCTTCCGGCGCGGGCGGGGGGAACTCAGCTGGCGGCAGCAGGTGCCCCTTTGCCAGGCTCTGCTCCACCCACTGATACCCCACATAAACCCTCTGCTTGCCATTGCTGCTGCCGCCACCTGTGACGCCAGCGCCACTGCTGCCGCCAGCGCCTCGCTTGCTGCCTGCTGCCTGCCCTCCGCCAGCTGCCTGCAGGCCTCTCGCTGCGGATCCGGCAGGCCTGGCGCCCCCAGGCTGCAGCTGGGGCGGCAAGGATGCAATGCCGCCATCCCCCACCACCACGTGTGTCACATCATGTGCCGCATTGGGGTCCTGTGGCATGCAGGGGGAGTGGGGGCAGCTGGCACTCATGTCCGGCGGCCAGCTGGCAGCGGGCAGGGGTGGAGCGGTGGGCTGGGCGGCGGCATGGGCACTCATCAGCCCGATGGTTTGTTGTGCAGGAAAAGGTGTGGTGCAGTGTAGCGACTGTTGCGTTGCTTTGTTCACATCGCATGCTTCCCTTGCAGTTGAAGGCGGCTCCCTGGCAAGTCATCCTGAGCACACCCCAGCCCAGCCCAGCCCAGCCCAGCCCAGCCAGCGCAGCACAGCACCTGGGTGAGGCTGCCCCCCTGCCGCTGCACGCTCGCCCGCCACAGCTTGGCCTTGGTGGCTCCAAAGGGGATGCCGCTGGACGGCACAAAGACCTGCAGGCCCGCGGAGCAGGGGGGAGTGTAAACAATCCTGTGGGGTTCATGTGTGGAGAAGAGATCAGGGGCATGGAGTGAAGCAACTTGGCCTGTGGCGTGCCCGCCCACCTCCCGCTTCACAATGCTCAGCGCACCGCGGCGAGCGGTGGCAGGGGCGGCTGCCATGACGCACCTTGACGCCTGCAAAGAATGGGCCGGCAGCGGCAGCTGCAGCACCTTGGACACCGGCACTGCTGGTCCCAGGCTTTGGAGGCAGGTGGAGCTTCAGGCGCTTGGCTGCCGGCGGCTGCGATGAGGCCTCCATCTTGCAATGCCTCCCTGACACAGGGAAGTACGATATGCACAATGCAAAAGAGGGGATCGAGCTGTCTCAGAGAGTCTCTGACAAGGACAGCTGCCACTCGGGCGGCTTCCATCTGGTCCAAGACTCGTCCAAGACTGTGTGTTCAGGCTTTGCTTTGGCTTCCACGGGCACCCAGCAATGGACACATCAGTAGAGCACACCAAGAGGGTCCCTGGGCGTGCCCCCAGGACTCGCTGGGCTTGGACGGCTCCGGCCTCCAAGAGCCGCAGCCACCGCAGCCGCTCCCCTTCCGCGTCTTCCACCAGCGACCAGAAGCAGCGCCAGCCTGACGACGGCTGGGCAGGCGCAGCTTGGGCGGCGCTGGCGGCGCTGGCGGGCAGCGCGGGCGGTGCGCTTGCACAGCGTGGCTGGCCAGGCCTGGCGGCGCACGCAGCCCGCCTGCTAGCAGCACTGGGCCTGCAGGCCTTGCTCAGTGATGCTGTGGTGCACATGGTGGTGCATGGGCAGGCAGCGGCAGTGGGTGCGGTGTGCATCGCTGCCGCCCAGCAAGGGGCGGCAGCATTTGTGCAGCGGCTGTGCCTCGAGCTGCTGAGCACTGGGCGCACAGCTGCGGCTGCTGCTGTGGCAGGTGGGTTCCGTGGCTCAGCTCAATCACACCACCTTGCCGTGATCCCTGATGCCGCGAGTGACGCGTACCATTAAGCTCACCCAAGCCACACTCCTCGCGCCGCCCTGCAGAGGCATGCTGGCACGTGGCGGGCGCCGCGGGGTGGCAGCCCGCCCAGGCCGCCTCCCTGCTGGCCCCGCCGCTGGTGGCTGCCGTAGATGCGGGGCGGGTGGCAGAGGTGGGCAGCATGGTGCAGCTGCTCTTCAACGCGCGCATGCAGCCGCTGCTCGTGTGGCTGCTAGAAGCAGTGGCAGGCAGCGGGCTGGAGCGGCCCGACGCCGCTGCCGCTGCCACCTGGCACGCCATGCAGCAGCCAGGGGGCGCAGGCAAGTGTTGTGTGGTGGCGGGGCGGCCTATTGCTGTTTGCTTGCCACCCTTCCGCTTGCTGGCTTGCTTGCCTACTGAGCACTGCGTGTCTGCCTCTCTACACGACCTCCGCTTGCTCACATTGTTTGTTAAGACTAGAGTTTTGTTTTTGAAGCGCTTCCACCGGCAAACATGGCAGCGAATATCATCCGCCCTTGAAGCCTATGAAGCCCGCCAGGCAGAGTATTGTACACACTCGCGGCAGTCTGCGTGCCACACTGCCCTGCAGAGGCTGCCGGCGACCTGCTGGCCTTGCTGGCAGTTGACCGCCACCACCGCACCGCAGCAGCACTGGTGCAACACCTGGGCAGCCTACCAGTGCCGGGCGCCGCCGAGCAGGTGGGTGCTGCTGGCAGGCGTATACGGAACCCGCCGTCGACCGGCCTGTTGCCAGGTTGCAGCATGCAGATCATCCTGCTGAGCGGCGCCCCTTGGACCTGCCTGCCTGCCTGCAGGTGGCTCAAGTGCTCGCAACGGCCGTTGGCCAGGCAGTGGAGGCCGGCAGGGTGTCTGGTGAGCGCCAGGCTGGCAGGGGCCTTCCCCGCAGCCATGCCCTGCCTCCCCTCAGTGCAGCAGCTGCCCTGCTGCACCTCTCCTTGTGCCGTTCCTTCATTGTGCATTCCTCTGCCCATTCCTTCGATGCCCTTGCAGACATGGTGGCAGTGTGCTGGCTGCTCTTCGAGGAGGGCCAGCTAGAGCTGCTGGCGGGTGCCATGTCAGCGCTGACAGCTCAGCAGCCTGGCGGCCGCGATTGCGCTGGCGAGCTTTGCTGGCATGCCATGACCACAGGCAGGTAAGGCGGGCGCCGCTGGCAGGGTGGTACTTTAGAAGGCCTGGGCCTTGCTGGGCCTTGCTGCCCAGCTGTCCCGCCCAGCGCGGGCTGCCAGCAGCCGCCTGCACGCCTGCCACACCTGTTCTGCAACAGCTGGCTTGCTGAGCAGTGTCCGCAAAGAGCGGAGCCCAAACTGTCACGGGCTCCGCTAGATCCCTAGACTTGAACCAAACTGAGTGACTGATTGACCGGGTCCAGGGCACCCGGCCCTTGCTGATGCGCGCCTCCTGCCTGCCCAGCTGCAGGGAGCAGATGGTGGTGGCAGCTACCCACCAGATGCTGCTTGCAGGCGGGGCAGGGGCGGCAGCGGCGGCTCTGTATGGCCTGTACTCTGCCGGCCACCCGCAGCAGGCAGCCAGGGTGGCAGCTGCAGCGGTGGCAGGGGCCCTGGACAGTGGCGGCAGCGGCGTGGCGGCTGTGGCGGCGGCCCAGGTGCTGCTGTGGCGGCGAGGGCAGGTGCCGCTGCTCCGTGATGTGTCGGTTGCTCTGGCTCAAGCAGGCCAGGCGGGACCAGAAGCGCACACCTGGTGGTTGGCGCTGCAGCGAGGAGAGGCGGAGATGCCGGCAGCGGTGCTGGCTGCTGCAGTGCGCGCCGGCGCTACTAAGGAAGCGGCTGAGCTGGCAGGAGGGCTGGCTGAGGCGTCAGGCACGAGCCCAGCTGTCTCTGAGGTGGTGGCGACAGCCCTGCTGACAGCTGTCCGTGCCGGCAGCGCCAGCGAGGCAGCCGCCCTGGCTGGTCAGCTGCTGCAGCAGGGATACAGCGAGCTCCTGTGCAGCGCCACGTCGCACCTGCTGGATTCGGGTAGGGGGGCGGGCCGGGTGGGGTGGGCGATGCGGGGGGTAGTGTTGGGGGCAGCACGGCTGCTCTCTCCTTGGGGCTGGTGCGCCGGCATGCTTAGCCACATGCCATCAGTGTGATTGCTGCGCCTTCAGTCTATCTCAGTTGAAGACCAAGATCTGTTCATTTCTTGCACAGCATGTGAACAGCTGAGGAAGGTATGCAGGGTGCGCTGCTTGAGCTGCCTCTTGTGGACCCACCCGTGCTGGCGCCGCAGGTCACTCTGATGACGTGGCCCGCCTTGAAGAGGCGGCCCTTTCGCTGCCACACAGCGAACAGCTTGCTGCCATGCTGGCAGTGCGGGGCCCAGCGAGCGTCCAGGACAGCGAGTCTGGCACGGAGCCTGGTGCCGGTCGCAGCGGCAGCACCGGCGTCAGCAGCACCAGCGGCATCAGGCGAACCAGGGTGCTGCTGAAACAGAGCATTGGCGCCAGGGAGGAGGGCATCAGTGGACAGAGCGGCAGCCTGGCGAAATGAGACGGGGGCGACAGAACCAGACGACATCGTGTCCCCAAGTAGCAAGGCACCCAAGGGAAGGTGCATCCTGCCTTGTCCCCGCTTTGTGTCTTGCATGATCCCATCAACCCTGATTCCCCTAAAGTCACCCTGGCTTCACAAACAGAGTTCTGGTGTGCACGCCTCTTGCCTGGCCTGTGACATCCGCCACCCCAGCGGGCACAGCGGCGGGCGGCGGCAGGCAGCAGCACCGCTTCACTCAGCACCCATGCCAAGTGGAGCCGATATCACCATTGCAGCGATTTGACGCAGGTGGACGCATCTTTGAAACCCTGGCTCACGTCCACAATTTCTGGGGCCGCCCTCACCTGATCAGCCCCCGCGCTCCTGCCTTGCCTACCCGACAGCGGCCACGGCTCCTGGCTCTCACAAGCAGCATCAGGCGGCGCAAGGGCAGGGCGCTGCTGGCACTGCAGGAGGCGGGGCTTGTATGTTGCAGCGTGCAGCCGATGCCGGCACTTCAACGGACCCTCTGAGTGATGCGCTGGCCCGCTTGGACACGCTAAGCGCAAAGGTGCGACCATGCCGGAAGGGGCGCGGTGTCGTCTGGGCCTCTGCCTCCCACCGCTTGGGTGCGGCGCACCAGTACCTGAGCACCCGCTTTACTGCCTCTTCGCCTGCAGAAGGACGATTCGGACACGCGTGAACGCATGGGCGGCCTGCCGCCACGGCAGAGCAGCGACTCCACCCTGCACCCGTTGCCCAGCGGCGGCCGCCCCAGCTCAGCACCCAGTGGCCGCTCCAGCTTCGACTCTAACTTGGATGGGGCCATGTCGGATCCCAGTCGGAGCCAGCGGGGCAGCTTTGAGCAGGAGGGCAACCCCGCCTCGCACCCTGCAGCTGCCGCCACCGCTTCTCCCGGCAACGCTGAGACCCGAGGCGCGGCCGCCGAGGCCGTTCCACAGCAGCCGTGGCAGCCGCCATCAGCGCAGCAGCAGCATGTATACCAGCAGACATCGCTGCTGCATGCGGCGGACGAGCAAGCAACTGAGCAGCAGCAGCCTCCGCTGATGGTGCGCCCTCGGGCGGTGGAGCCCGAGCCCTCCCCCTTTGGTCCGTCCCGCTCGCTGGATCCCTGCCCACAGCTGCACTCGCCTCATGGCACGCAGCAGCAGCGGCTGTCCATGCAGTTTGGTGACTTATCCCCGGGGGGCGCCCACCGCACACGGCGGCGCAGTACGGGCAAGCACCCAGCAAACTTGGAGCACGGCAGCACGGCGCCACCTGGCGCGATCGACGAGCTGGCAGAGCTGCTGCTGGCAGCTGCCGGCCGGACAAACGCTGGCAACGGCGGCGGCCACGTCAGCAGCAATGCAAACAGCGCAGCCGCCAGCAACGCAGCGGCGGCGCTGCTAAGCGCCGTGGGGCAGCGCAGCAGCGGCGGCGACGCAGCGGCGGCGCTGGTTAACGCTGCGAGCGGGCTGGAGGGTGGCGCGCACGGTGCACCACCGCGCACCACGGCAGCAGCCCGGGGCGCGGTGCCGCGCCGGTCAGCGTCTGCCGCGCCAGTGGGTGGTGCGCATGCTGCTCACGCTGAGCCCCTGCTGAGCTCCCAGGTCGCCCTGCTGGCGCAGCAGCTGCTGCTCCAGCAGCAGCAGCAGTCGGGCGGCAGCCCCGGCGGCCGCAGTGCAGCTGCACAGCTGCGCCAGCAAGCCCTGCACCTCCCCAGGGACCGAGGCCTGGCAGCGGCGCAGCAGGAGCCGGTGCGCAACAGCGGCGGCCGCCCGCCGGGGTGTGCGACAGCGGCGGAGATGCTGCGCGGCGGCGGCGGCGGGCAGCTGCACCACCCCTCGCCCACGGCGGCATCCACGCTGCAGGGCCTGGATCCAGCCAGCCAGCCGCGGTTTTCCAGCCCCACGCCTATGGAGTCCAGCGAAGCCGCCTCCCCCTTCTCCTCCATCCAAGGCGTGTGGGCCACGGGCAGCGGAAGTGTGGGAGGAGGGGGTGAGGTTGCGTGCGCGCTGATGGGGTGGGGTGTGGCATGCGTCGAGAGTGTTGCTATGAAGTGGAGCAGGGCAGGCGGCGGGCACGCGACCCACATCAATAACTACCTTGTCTGCTCAGCTGTTGACTCGTGTGTGTCTGCCTGCCCCATGCGCCTCTGCAGGCGTGTACGGCTGCCACCTGCTGCCGCCAGTCGACCCCTCAGACCCCTCCCCTCAGGCCTCACCCAGCCTCACCTCCAGGCACGTGGCCGCCCCCCTCTCGCGTGCAAGCACGTTTCCTTTGGCAGCGTGCCTTGATGTGCTGTCTGCCGGGGGTGCTGAGCAATCGGAAAGCTGTGCGCCCCCGTGCGTGCTGTCGTCCTCGCCGGGTCCTGGCCTCGACACCAGACAGACTGTGCCCGCAGTCGCATGCCGCCCTGCCGCCTGCGCAGCCCTCTGCTGCCCACTGTGTTGGCGCCAGTTTCCTACCTGCATACCCACTTGCCCACTGCGTCCCCGCCCTGCCCGCCCTGCAGAAGCAGCATTGACCTGCTGCTTGACCCAGCGGTGCCCGTCACCGTCCACACGCACCGGCACAGCCTGGACACCCTCTCTGAGCTGCTGCACTCCACACCCATGTCTGCCAACGTGAGATCACAGCTCGTTTTGCGGATTTTTGGGTGTGTGTGGTTGTTGCAAGCACACGTCTTGGTACCCATTTGGAGCAGCTGCTCTCCCCACACTCGCCGGTAACGCAACCACAGCGGTGTTGCACCCCCGTACACGGCGACAGCTGGCTGCCTGGCTGCCTGCCTGGCGGTGTGCGGCATGCATGCCAGGGGTGCCGAAGTATGAGGGTTCCTTGGCTGCCTTGGCCGCTTGCATTGCCCTGGCCGCCTGCCCCAACCAACCTTGGTCCCGCCGCTTCCCACCCTGCAGGCCGCCTCCCCAGTCACCATGGTAACGCAGCTCCTGCAGCAAATGGGCCACCACAGCAACAGCAACAGCAACGCCGCTGGACAGAGCGCGGTGCGGGCGCGGCCTGTGGTGACGGTCCGGCACAGCATGGACAGCGGGGGTCCGGCTTCATCGCGCCACATGTCGGTGGCACGCACGCTGAGCACGCTGCCGGGCGGGCGCAGGTGCGAGTGCACGCTGCCTGAATGCGGTTGCGTGGGTTGCACGTGGCATGCGCTTCGCCACCACCGTGTCCAGCCTGCCTCTCCAACCAAGCAGCTTGACAGAATACTGCCCATCTGCATTGCCTGCCACCCTGTCACGCCTCAAGCTGCTGGCACCGCCCGCTTGCTCCCCATCACACCGACGCCGGCCCCCCTCGTTGCGCGCCCTGCGCCGCCCTGCAGCCGCGACCGGATCGTGGACCCTGCGGCCTCCTACTACGGCCACGTCAGCAGCAGCGCCATGCACGACATGGCCAACAGCACCGTCACCGTGGTGGCGGGCGCGGTTCCCGTGCCTGCTGGCGCCCCAGCCTCGCGCACCTCGGTGTCGGCGCACGCCAGCAGCATGGTGGATCCGGCGGCGCAGCCGGTGGCAGGCACCTTTGAGGCTGCACGAGTGGGAACGCCCGAGGTGAGGACCCCTGGGGGGTATTTTTGTGGCACAATCGTAAACTCTTGTGGAGGCACAGATGTCGGCACGGTGGAGGCACAGATGTCGGCACGGCCGGGGAGAGGTGCAGCCACGCTGCAGGAGCGGCCAGGGTGCACGTGGGGTGTATGCTTGAGGGTGGTGCGTGCGCGGCTCAACATGATTGGCTGGGCGCCTGGGGCGGCTGTGGGCAGGTGGCATGCACGCCGCCTCGCGCTCCCTGCCTCACCCTCTCTTTATCCCCGCATGCCCTCCTCAGGCCCCAACCCACCCTCCCTCTTGCCTTCTCAACTTGCCCTCTCTCCTGCCTCTATCCCACCATCTGCTCGTGTCCTCCATGCCTCCCTCCTTCCCACCATCTCCTCACACTCTCCCCGCCTTGCACCCACCCACCAGCTCACCCTGCCCTCCCTCCCTCCCTCACCCCCTCTCAGGAGTCCATGCTGGACCCCGACCTGCACGACACCTTTGGGGCGCACCCCTCCTACGGCCTGCCCACCGTGCGCCCCCGCCATCGCCACACCACCAGCGGCGGCAGCGGCAGCCGGGGCCCCGTGGGGGACGCGATTGCCCTGCTCAGCCGCGCCAGCAGCGGCAGCAGCAGCGCCGCCGCCCCTGTGAGCATGGTCACCGACGGATGGCGGCAACCGCTGGCCGCGCCGCGGTGGCCGCTGCTGCCGCGCAGCGCCGGCGCCTCCCCACTGACCACCTCCCCAACTGAGCCGCCGCCCGCTGTGGCAGCGGCCGCGGCTGCTACCAACGTCGGCGCGGCGGCCGGCGCGGGCGGCTCCAGCGGCAAGCCCCCGCTGCACCACCCCACTGTGTACCAGCCGCACAAGCCGCCCATGCCAGCTGTCAGCTCTGTGTCTGACTTCTCCCCCATCGGCAACGCAATGATGCTGGACCCAACCAACGTGCCGGGCCAGCACTCCATCACCGTCCACGACCCACAGGTACGCCCGCCCGCCGCACACGCCTGCCCTGCAAGCCCGCGCCGCCCTCGCCTGCCGCACAAGCCAGCTGTTGTTTCGGCAGGATGTACCCAGCAGCCCTGCGCGCTCGTGCACCCACCGTCTGCTCGCCCTCAACTGCGCGCTCCTCCTCCTGCCTGAATGCCGTCCCTGGCCCCTTTCTCACGTCCGTCCCCTGCGCACCCCGCTCTCCTTGCCCTGCCCCACTCCCCCGCCCGCAGTATGCCATCCCCAGCCTGCCCTTCCTGCGCCAGTGCGCCCTGGCCCGCAAGAAGATGGAGCGCCAGGAGTCGGCATCCGCCAGCCGGGGGGGCTACATTGCAGAGGCCAAGCGGGTGCTGGCAGCGGCGGTGCACACGGCCACGGCGCAGGAGGCGGCGGTGGTGGAGTCTAGGTGAGGGCCTGGGGGCCGGATCTGTTGTGGGCGGGGGTGGTGGGAGGGCATGTTCCAGGCTTGGCAGAGGATGGGGAGGGCGCTTGGCGGGGGTGGCGCGTGTGCTGGCATCAGGCAGCCCATTCGCGTGGTCGGGCTTACACCTGCCTTGCCCCCTCTATCCCCCCGGATGTTGCAAACCTTGCGAGCAACCCATGCGTGCGTACTCGCACTTTCGCTTACCTCCGCCCCTTTCCTCGGATTCCTTTTCTTTGCTGCAGCTGCTCCGGCGCCATTGGGCCGCTGCTGCGCTACCTGCGGGACAACAAGCACAACGACTCGGCACTGCGCTCCGGCCTGCACACCCTCTCCCTCCTGGTCACCAACTCGCCCAACCGGGGCATCATCGTCTCGTTCCACGTGAGCGCTGCCTCTTGACTGCAAACCCGTGCGCGCGAGCTTAGTGCTTGCCCCGCCGCCCGCGCTGCACGCACGTTCAGGGCCAGGCGATGCCTGCGAGGCGTTGTGCTCCAGCTCCGCTTAGCCTTCGTTTGCTTTCCAACGTCTTCATTTGCTTTCATGTGCCTCCCCCACGTGCAGGGCCAGGCCATGCTGCACTCCCGCTCTGCGTAGCCTTCGTTTGTTTTCAAGGTTCTTCATTTCTGTATTGAGCGCCTCCCCCGCCTGCAGGGCCAGGCGATGCTGTGCGAGGCGATGCGCGCCACCCAGGACCTGGAGCTGAGGGAGAACTGCGTGCAGCTGCTGTGGGACCTGGAGGCGCACAACCAGGAGTGCCACTTCGACCCCGGTGCGCTGCCTGCTGTGCCTGCTGAGCCCGCTGTGTGTATGCCACAACCTGTTGCGCGTAGTGCTCTGCCTGGTGTGCCGACATCTGTGGGCAGGAAGGCCCTCCGACTGGTCTGCCACCCCTCGTGGTTGGCGCGTCCACACATGGGTGTGTGCTTGTGCGCACACTGGCATGTGTGTACACTGCTGCAGAGGACATCCATGCGCAGCGCTCTGTGAGTGGCCTCCAACGCCATTGTGCCTTCACTCACAACTCCTCCTCGCCCTGTATGTGCCTCCCTGCCTTGTTCTGCAGAGGACATTCTGGCGCTGCAATCCGTGCTGGAGGCCACAAGCAACGCCTGCATCGCCTCCCACATCCTGCACCTCCTCTACCACTGCCTGGGCCGCAACGACGCGCCCGACATGAGCCCCGAGCAGATGCAGCGTAAGGCGGCCTGCCCTACTGTGCTGTGCCGTGCTGTGGTGTGCCGCGCTGTGCTGCGCTGAGCTCGCTGTGAAGCCTGGCACAGCACACAGTGCACCTGTGCTGCAATGGGAGTGCAAATGCACCTGCTCATGTTGAGGTCGCCACTCTTGCTTTTAAGCCAATCCTGCTGCACCGCCCCAACCCGCCTGCAACACTGTAACCCAAGCTCTTGCCTGCCGCCGCCCACGTGCTGCAGTGTGCGCCCAGCGCCTGGTCGACGAGATTGCCGCTCACAAGCACCACCTACAGGCAAGCGCTGCTGCCAATGCTGTCCGGCCGTTTGCTTGCGCCGCCAGTGCTGTCGACCATGCGCCCGCATGCCCCAGCTGCTGCCAATGCCAACTTCATCATGCCCCAGCCGTGGACTTTGCTATCATGCATGATTGCAAGGCTCACAAGCCTCGCTTGCCTTGCTGTAGTTGCCCCCCTCCCCCCCGCTCCCCCACCCTACCAAACATCGTGTATGCCTGCCCGGTTTTGCGGGATGCAGCTCAGTATGCACTGGATGGCCGTGGTGCTGACTCGCTGTCTCACGCAACTGCGTGCTTCATTCCTTGATCGCTCGTTGTCCTGTTTTCGCCCCTGCAGGACGCGGCCCAGTATGCGCTGGGCAACCTGATGGCTGTGGTGCTGGGGGACGCCCGCCTGGCGCCAGCTCAGCGCCTGAAGCACGTGTCCCGCCTGCTGGACGAGCTGCGCAAGACCAGCACCCCCGGGCAGTGCCAAGGTGTGTGTGCGTGTATGTAGGCTGTCGGGCTGGACTGCTGCCTGGCTGCTGGGGCGGCTCCTCATCTGCTGCCCGCGGTCCTGGGGTGCACACAGCGGTCCCTGAACAACGCGCCACTGCCATCTCTGCATTCCCCTTCAACGCCTGCTGTTGCGCCATCGCACCCTGGGTTGGGGCAGCACCCACGATTGCCGGTCCCCTGCGCCCCTTCCCGCCTGCCCGCCCTGCAGTGGTGCTCACTGTGCTCAGCTGCATCGCCGGCAACGCGCGTGTGCGCAGCTCGATGGCGCACTGCCAGGCGCGCCGCCGGCTGATGGAGTTTGGGCAGCACATCCCCGACCCACGCCTGCGCGCCCGCAGCCTCTCCCTCATCAAGGTGTGTGCGCTGGGAGCAGGCGTTCAGTTACGTCACTGCGTTGCACTGCTGTTGGTTGGGGCTGTTGGCTTTTGGCCAGCACATCTGGGAGCATGCACCGAGCAGGTGGGGCATGGTGGGCAACGAGCAGGGCCCGCCCGAATTCCCCACCGGTACGTGCACCCCCAGCCTCCTGCCTGACCACATTTTCCCGCCTCACCACAGCGTGCCCTCAGCAAGCAATACCCCCTGACCCCTGCCCCTCGTATTTACGCCGCAGATTCTGCACAAGCAGGAGACGCTGGAGGGCCAGGGCGGCGGGTCCTGGTACTTTGGTGCCGCTGCCGGTGGTACCGGATCCGAGACCTCTGGCTCCCCGCCCTCACGCTGAGCTGGACGCTGAGCTGAGCTGGCATGACCGTTTCATTTGTTGGATGCTGGCCTTGCCAGCCTGGCGTGCCTGCCTTGCTAGCCGCAGTGCTCGCCGCCCTGACGGCCGCTTGTGGCGCTGCCGCTTGTTTGTTCATCCCTCCTGTACCTGCACCGCTGGTGGGTGCTGCTTTGTTGTGTCCCCTGCCTGATGTTTTCTGCCCCCAGCACACATGGTTGCTTCTACTTTCCCTCACGCCTCCCCAACGCACGAGCGCCCGCCTGGTATTCATTTTCGGCTCTGCCCAGCAGCCCAGGGCCCAGCCATGCCACACACAGCACACACCCCAACACACGCGTCTCCCTTACCCACAAGTGTTTCCTTCCCAATGCAACGAAGTGTTCGATGCTGTACTTTTCCGCTCCCCTCTGCTGGGCTGTCGCTCCTGACCTGCCTTGCTCGCCTGCACGCGACTTGCTGCCTGCAGCGCATTTTTCCCACCCTCCTCTGCCACCCCCCCAAAGCCCACAGCACGACCACCAGCCTGCATTAGTCAGCGCCTCCCGTTCAGAGGGCAGCAAGCCGTACATGTTAGCCCACCCTCCAGGACCGCCCTTTTTTCCGCCCCTCCTCCTTGCCACGTCAGGCCTGCGCTACTGATTCATCCTCATCCCTCCCTCCCCTACCCTCTGTTTGTTCCCACTGTGCGGCAGCGTCCCAGGCGCCCGATCCGATTGCTCCCGCTGGACCCATCCCCAATCCCACCACTTGTCTGTGTATTCAATCCAGCAAAACACCGATGGTGGCGCGCACGGATCGTGACAAAACGCTGGCTTCAAGTTGCTTAGTAGCAGGCAAGAATTGGCAAACGAGGGGATTCGGCTGCATGGCGACCATGCCCAGCACAGCAGGGGTGCGCCCAGACGGGCGGCAGCGGCAGCCAGGCCACCTGGGCAGCCTGGCGGCCTTGCAGCAATTTTTAGCCCCACGATTGTTATCGCCGTTTCTCAAGTGCACCTTCCACGTTCTAGTTAACGGGCTGAATGAATGTCCTTCACTGGGCAATCTACGGAATTCGACGCCTGTTGTTTTACAAAGGGGCCCATGGGACATGGCCAGGCAGGCGGCGCCTGGCAGCGCCCTCACCACCACCGCCAATTTGGGTGATCCACATGGGTTCATGGCTGCCCCTTGAACATGCGGGGCGACCTCCTGCGTACGCTGCCTCCCAGTTGCTGGTGCTGGCTTCCCAAGGGCTGTGCCACCCACTGGGAAGTGTCGCCGCTTAGAGTTGTAGCATTGATTTGGCCATATGTGAGCCAGGATTTAGGCCAGGGGAATGGCAAGCTCAAGCATGGGAAGCAGGATCAAAGCGAATGATTGGCAAGCTAGACCACACAAACCAGAGTCGAGGTGCCCAGCGGTTACTCTGAAGCCTCTGCTTGCTCGTGCCGTTTTGTAGAGGCGCCTTCAGCCTCACCCAGCCCTGAACTTCTGCGCACGACAGCGTAGGCTTGGCACAGCTTCATGCAGTATCGCTGCTGCCCCCCCCCTGTGACCCCCGCTGCCCCCCTCTGCCTGTCCCCACCCTGCCCTTTGACATCTGCGGATGGCAGCGTGCGCTCGGCTGCCGCCGCTGCCTGGTGTGAAACAACTTGTCGTGAGCGCTGTGCTGTCCTTGCCACGTATGATGGCTGCATTGGTGGGCTCGCCAGCAATTCGTAGGGGTGGCCGTCTCCCAGTGGTGCCCCTGCGCCAGTTGCGGCGGCGGTAGGCATGGTGCACCCGTACCGCCGTGCCGCCTGTCCGGTGATAAAGAAGTGCGTTGCAACCAAAGATGACGCACTCTCTTGCTCAATGTCTTGCTCAAACGCTGGTGGAGGTGGTGTTAGGGACCAAGCGCAAGGTGTATCCCAGCCTGGTGTGGCACCGCCAGCCCCGATTCGGGCTGGCACTGCCATTTCGGGGCTTATGTTGATGCCCCTCCTTCTCCCCAACACCATTAAGCGCTCCCCGAACTTTAACTGGCTTGCGCCTCTGTCCAACAGGTGACGAAGCACGAACGCAGCTGTCTGACAGGCAAAGCGCCAGGCTGGCGGGTGCTGAGGCAAGGCACCCCCCAAAACATCACTGCAGTCCATGATAGCCATTACTGGCCTCGGCTCCCACGGCTCCCTCACCACCCTGCTTTGCCCCTTTCAGCACGCCTAGGAGACGTGCTGGCTCTGCGTGCACGCCAGTCTGACATGCTCATGCAGCAACCACTGTCCAGTCAGCACCGCCGCCCCTTATTTTCCCGAACCTTTTAAAGACGTCTTAAACTCCACTCCAAAGCCTAGCACAGACCTTCCAAAGTTGCCGTTCCTCCTTGCGCTTGCGATCAAGTAGACCCGGCGTTCTCAGGGGGGTACCGTAGTGTAGGAGCAACAAGCAAGAGATGGCGGGTGCGCTCGGACGTGCTTTCGGCTCCTGTTGCCGCCGCGCACCGCTTGCCAGCCCTGACACGCTTGGCTCGCTCTCCTGTTGCCGCCTCGCTTCGTGCCAGCCCTAACGCGCTTGGCTCTCCAATCTCCCTCCATCTGCAGCCGCGCTGAGGAGGGTGGGCCAGGAGGGCTTTGCAGCGGCCCTGCGCAACGGCGCCTCGGGAGCATTCAGTGGGCCGGCCAGCCGCTGCGTCGCTCACCCTGCTTCCCGGGCCCGCTCCTACTCGTCCCTGCCCCCTCCAGAGGTAGTATTTCAAGCCTGTTTGTTCTTTTTCATCTTGGAGAGACTCATCAGTATGCCGGAGTCCAGTGATGTGGCGCTGGGGCACCTATTCGTGCCGCCGCCCCCACGCCCGGGCCCACCTGCCGCTGCCCCTCCGTCCAAGGCCACACTGTTCAAGGCCCCCGTAACACCCCTCTTGCCCCTGCCATGCTGCCCCAACACATGCAGTCTCCTGCGGGGGAGCACGGCGCGACTCCCTTCAAGCAGACCATCGAGGGTGCGCCGGCCTCGCCGTCTGTTTGCTCCTGCTCGCCTTTGAGCGGCAGCTTGTGCCGCTGGCCCGGTGTTGCGGCTCGGTGTCCCCCTCTCAGTTCCTCATTAAACCCGTGCCCTTGCTGCAGGCCGCGTGTTCATGCTGGAGTACAGCGGGCAGTCCCAGCAGGCCACCTTGGCGGCAATAAAGGTATGCAGGCTGACCTGTCAAGCCCGCTTTTGCTTGTGCCGGGGCCCCGTTTGCTGGTGCGTGATGTGGAGGTTGCCCCCCCTCCCCCCCGCCCCCCTCCGCCGAACGCTGTGCTGACAGTGTTGACTTGCTGCTTTGTTCCCTGCCTGGCCACCTGCAGAAAACGCTGGACAGCGTGGCGGACGGCTCCGCCCCCTTCCAGAAGGTGGGTGCTAGTGCGCCTGATTTGTTTCACGTGGCGGTGCCTGGGGGCGGCTGAAGCGCTTGCGTGCCAGAGATGAGCATCCTGGCAGCGCCAGCTGTACCCCAGACCTGGCTGCAAGGGGCAGCACTCGCCTGCATTCCCCTAGAGAGACTCATCCACGTTCCCATGCCTTCCCACGCCTGCCCTGCCCGCTTGCCCCTGATACAGGCGCAGAGTGAGCAGACGCAGCGGCTGTTCAAGGACGTGGCCAGCCTGACGGACGGCTCCGCCCCCTTCCAAAAGGTGGGTGCTAGTGCACCTGATTTGTTTCACATGGCGGTGCCTGGGCAATGGCGGCTGAGCGCTTGCGTGCCAGAGATGAGCATCCTGGCAGCGCCAGCTGTACCCCAGACCTGGCTGCAAGGGGCAGCACTCGCCTGCATTCCCCTAGAGAGACTCACCTACGTTCCCACGCCTTCCCACGTCTGCCCTGCCCGCTTGCCCCTGATACAGGTGCAGAGTGAGCAGACGCAGCGGCTGTCCAAGGACATGGCCAGCCTGATGGAGGGCTCCACCCCCTTCCTCAAGGTGGGTGCTAGTGCGCCTGATTTGTTTCACGTGGCGGTGCCTAGGCTGTTGCGGCTGAGCGCTTGCGTGCCAGAGATGAGCATCCTGGCAGCGCCAGCTGTACCCCAGACCTGGCTGCAAGGGGCAGCACTCGCCTGCATTCCCCTAGAGAGACTCATCCACGTTCCCATGCCTTCCCACGCCTGCCCTGCCCGCCTGCCCCACTTGCACCTTATGCAGGCACTGACCGACCAGCTGAAGGATGTGTCCAATGACACGTCCAAGCTGGTCAAATGGCAGCAGCGAGCGGTGGGCTTCAGCGCCTGCGCCGGCCTTGGTGCCGCCATGTATTTCAGGCACCTGCTCACGGTGTAAAGTCGTCAGAAGCTAGTGACGGCACTGCCGCCAAGTACCCTCGGGCACCAGCAGGGCGCTGTACCCAAGTGCCAGCCACCAACTGCCCACCCAACCGGCTCCGATCCCATCCGTAGCATTATAGGCAGTTTCTTGCAGACAGCGGTGCTTCAATTTTCTCTGGCCTCAGTTTGAGCACATTCAATGCGTACACGTGTTCGAATTGATTCCATGCAGGGTGCTGCGGGCACACCTGCTCCCGCGTTCCCCTGCTGTGTTACGCACACCTCTCACCTGTCTGCTTCTCATCCTTGCTGTGGGCCCTTGTCCAACTGCGCTTTCAACACATGCTCTTTCACCTACCCACTCGCTGCTCCCCTGCAATCCTTGCACTCAAAGAAATGTGACGCGCAGCGATCGAATCCTCAGATGAGGAGCACAGGAGCAGGTCGGTGAGACGGGCCCCACGCAGCGATGCCGACCCCAGCATGTCGGGACCAACCCGGCAGGTTCCAGCCACTGGGCTTGGAAGTCGAACTACACGTGCGCCCATGCAGCATTTGGTACCAATGGTCTCTGCCAGCCACCTCATCACTTGCAGTTACTGTTTGGTGTGCCAGCGCTGGGTGTGTGCCAGCAGGCAGGCAGACAAAGCAGGCATCGGCAAAGATGCTGCAGGCCAGCCAGAACTTTGCCATGCTGGGCGTGGCTGGCGTGCCACCCTGGCAGGCGCCGCGCAGCAGCTGTCTCTCCTGCTGTGCTTTCCCCAAGGGCCCCTACCTTGTTTTGGTGGTGACGTATCTGTGGCACTCACACTCAGCACACCCCTGCTCAGAATTTGAGAAAGGGCCGCAGGGGCAGCCTCGGGCTTCTGGTGCTGTCAGGCACTTGGGCGTCCCATGATGTACCCCTTGGTCATCCCCTTACATGAGGCCATCTTCGTTGTGACACAGCCCGCTCGAAAGTGCCAGGGGACAGGCTTCAGCGGGACGTGCATGGACAGCTGGTGTGTATTGTAGATCCGTCAACAGGGCTGAGCGGACGTCCGCGGTGGCCTCCTTGTTGCCGCAGCCCGCGCTGCTGTGTGCCAGCATGGCGTAGGGAAAGGAAAGTGGGGGGCGTCTTTCGGTGCAAGACAGCCGCAGTGCAACGCCTGCGCCATCTGTCGGCATCTTGCACCGCCATGCTGTGGCCGCTGCGTGCTCTCAATTCAAGACCCACCATCATCCACCTCTGCGTGCACCCTTCAAATTGCGACTCATTCTGACCGAGCTTTGCTGCACTATGAGGCGAGGTGGTGCAAAGGCGGGGGGCGTGCGCAAGACCGCCACCACCAAGAAGGGCGCAGGCAAGGGCAAGAAGCCTGCTCGTGGGGCTCTGATCGCCCGACGAGTGACGCTGCGGAGCAACCGCAGCAGCGCGGCAGAGCAGCCAGAGCTGGCGCGCGAGGAGCAGCCGGAGAGCGAGGAGGACGACAGCAGCGGGACGGAGGACGAGCAGCAGTCCGACGATGAAGAGGAGCAGCAGCGGTCGGCCGCCGGACGGCAGCAGCGGCAACAACAGGTGCCGGCAGCTGCAAAGCGTCGCCGCCGCGCCGTGGCAGCCGGTGGCGGCGGCAGCGGCACAGCATCTGGCTCTGAGGAGACCATCACGGCGCTGACCGCCGAGGCGCTGCAGGAGGTGTTCCTGCACCTTAGCCGCAACGAGCAGCAGAGCTACTGCAGGTGCGTGCTGGGCGGGCGGCGAGGCGGCAGGCGTGCACATGCTGTTCGAAATGTGCCGCGGCAGGCGGGTGCTGGGCCCACGCACCCATACTCACGCTCCCTGTGCCCGTGCAACACACCTGCAGAGAAATCCTGCCCCTGGTGTGCAAGCGCTTCCGTGATGTGCTGCAGGAGCCCAGCGCGGTGTGGGAGGTGAGCCGGCCTGCGCGTGCGCTGCTCCACCCTGCCCAAGTGCCTGCTCGCCTGCCTGGTGCACGCAGCCCTGGTGGGCCTGACCGTCTATCTTTGCTGAAATCTGCCCTTGTACTTCCACCCCGAGTCGTGCGTGCAGTCTCTGCACATAGATTTCATCCAGAAGGGGCAGGACCTGGCGCTGACGGCGCTGCGCTTTGCGGGTGCTGACGACGATGCCGAGGTGGCGGGCGATGGCAGCAACCGGCGGCTGCTGCACTCTGCTGTGGAGCGCTGGGTGAAGCCGCGTGCGGCAGCCATCAAGCGGCTAGTGCTGTCGTGAGTGGCGCTGCGCTTGCCCCTGTTTTCTTTGGTGTGTAGCGTTTGGCAGCGGCAGCGCCACCAGAGGGCAGCACCCATGTGGGGCTTTTCGCCAGCTGCTGCTGCATGCCAGAGCTGCCGCTGCAGACGGCCCCCACACCTCGTGTTCCGGCCTTGCCTTTTGAGCGACGAATGCAACCACCCGCCTTGCCAACCCACACCGCCTCTGCCTTTTAACTTCCACGGCGTGCAGCTTCTCGGCGCGCGACCAGACGCACAGCTTCCCCAAGAACGGCGCCGGGCTGCGGCGCGTGTTTCGTCTGCTGGCGCCCACGCTGCAGGAGCTCTGCATCGCGCACTGCTCAGACATCTTCCACGCCAAGTCATTCGCTGACGTGGCGCTGCTGCAGGTGCGGAAGGAAGGAGGGGGAGCCGCTTGGGAGCAGGGCGTCGGAGACCATGGCCGGGTCGGCGGTTCAGCTTGGAAGCATGCAGTTGGGTGCTGGCGCTTTTCATGACAGCTGGAGGCAGAGTCATCGCCACAGTGCTGGCAGAGCGGGCAGCACCCACCGTGCCTGGCCTGCTGCCCCTCCATCTCGCCACACCTGTCTCGCTTTCCCTCTGACCTCTCTGCCCTCCGCCACACTTTGGCTCCTTCCCAATCCCACCATGAAACAGAACCTGGAGAAGCTGGCGGTGACGTTCCAGGTGGGGCGGGTGACCGCCGCTGACCTGGTGCCCCTGGAGCAGCTGCGCAAGCTCAAGGCGCTCACGCTGTCGGCCAGCCGCCAGGCCGAGGAGGGCGGGGAGCACTGCCTGGTCGGCTTCCCCGACACGCTGCTCAAGCTCAAGGGTCTCACCTCGCTGGCCATCTGCTCCTTAGGTGCGCTTTCCATTGCTACCACGGCTGGGCGGGTGGTGGCAGCGTTAGCTTGCATGGAGATGGACACAGGGCGTGCGGCCTGGAGGTGGCGCATGCTGGTCGGTGCCTGCCTGTGCACGCAGGAGCAGCGGCCCGCAATGACTTGCAGCTTCCAATGAGCCGCGCCCCCTGCGTTGAGGGGTGGTGCGCACAGGCGCGCTGATGTACCACTTTTGACCGGCGCCTCCCCTTCTTCCTGCAGGCGTGTCCAACCTGCCCGCGGGCATCACCAAGCTCAAGGCGCTGGCAGCCCTGGACGTCAGCGGCTGCCCGCTCTCCTTCCTACCCACCCAGCTGTGGAAGCTGTCGGCGCTGCGCCACCTGCGCCTCAACGGCACAAACCTCATGGTGCGGTGGTGGGGGATATCTAAGAAAACGGGTGGGAGGCACGGTCAATGCCTGCCACTGCACTGGCCAGCTCATGCCCCGCCACCGCCCGCTGCGCTCCATTCAGCTCCCCCCTGCTGGTATGCCATGCAGGTGGGGCTCATGCACACATGGGAGCCGCTGGGCAAGCTGCCAGCACTGGAGTCTGTGGAGCTGCGGTGAGTGGCGGCAGTGCTTGATCGGCACCTGGGGAGTAGGAGGACAAGCAGCAGGAGAGGCGCCCCGCTGCCTGCTGGTTGAGCTGGCATGCTAGCTGAGGCAGCAAACCTGCGTGCCGATGCATGCACGTTATGCACCCAGCTTGTGGCCCCCGCTTCTCCCTGGCACCCGCACCTGCACGCATGCCCTTGCATCCACACCCTGCTGGACCCACCATTCTTCCCCGCCTGCCTGCCTGCCGCTGCCCCCGCTGTGTGACGCTATGCAGGGACACCAAGGCGCTGAGCCTGCCGCCCGTGCTGCCGGGGCTGTCCTCCCTGACCAGCCTGGACCTGAGCGACAACCCGTTTGAGGCGCTGTCGGGCGTGCCGGACAGCCTGCAGGCGCTGGCCACGCTGCCCAAGCTGCAGGTGAGGGCAGAGGGGTAGCTGTGGTGTAGCTGCCGATTGGGGTGGGGTGGGGTGGGGTGGGAAGTGGGATAGTTGCGGGTTGCAGGTGGGGACGCATGGTGGGGGCGCTGGCCAGGCTGCCCAAACGCAGGCGAGGGGAATGCTAGTCTGGGGTGGCTTGTGGGAAGCGGCGGCAGTACACTATACACTGTAGAGGCTGTGGACGGCGGCATTGGGGGCCGTGAATGAGTGGCTCTGGCTCAGAGGTCGCTGATGCACAACGTGTGCAAGGTGTCTCACACTTCTGTGCGCAACCCCTTGCCGCCCTTGGCCCCCTGCAGCGCCTGCTGCTGCGCTGCTGCCAGCTGCCTTCGGCCCCTGCCGACCTGTGCCTGCTCAGCCAGCTGACGCACCTAGACCTGTCGCGCAATCAACTGGTGGAGCTGCCCCCCACGCTGAGCGCGCTGAGCGCGCTGCGCGAGCTGTCAGCAGAAGGCTGCTGCTTCCCCCGCATCCCACAGGTGGGTGATGGGTGGCGGGATTGGGGCGCCAGCAGTGGGCTGGGGTAGAGGGGGTGGGGTGCCTATCACTTGCTCCACCAGCAGGTGCCAAGCCCTTGCCTGCCCCCTCGGGAGTGCGCCGACGCAAGCACTTCCCGCATGCCTTCCTCACCTTGCCCACCCCTATGTTCTGCCGCCTCTCCCTGCAATGGTGCGCAGGTGCTGGGTGAGCTGCCCGCCCTGGAGAAGGCGGACCTGAGCTTCAACATCTACATGGAGGCAGCCAGCAGCCTGAAGCCGCTGTTGGAGGATGGAGGGCTGGGCAGCCTGCGCACGCTGGACCTAAGGTGGGCAGGGGGCGGGGAGGTGGGAGGGGCATGCATGGGGACATTTGCTGTCAGCTTGGAGCTAGGTGAGAGGGTGGTCTGGGCAGGCAGCAGGGAGTCTGAGTGGGGACACGCCTGGTCGGGCCATGGCAAAGGGCAACTTGTGCGCCTGACTGCTCTGTGACCGGATGTCGACCCCGAACCCACGCTGTTTGGCGCACCAGCAGTCCATACCTCTCAGCCACTGCCTGCTGTGCTGTGCGTGCTGTGCTGCAGGAAGATGCTGGGTGTGTGGAAGCAGAGCAGCACCAAGTGGCTGGCTGAGCTGCTGCAGGAGCTGCAGGCGCGGCATGTAGAGGAAGGGGGCAGCCCTGGCGGGGCGCCCGTGGTGCTGTGGGACTGAGGGCACCCCTGGAAGCCCCTGCCACGCACGTCTTGTGCTGTGGGAATGGGGGTCATGCCCCTGGGCAGCCCCAGGTGGCCTTGGCAGCTGGCAGCACTGCACGTCTGTGGTGCTGCTCTGCAAATAGAGGGCTGCGCACGGCCTTGAGCAGAGGCCAGGTCAGCGAAGGCACAAGCCTGCGTAGAGCCTTGAGACGGGCGCGGACTGCGCGCAGTTTGTGCGTGTGCAAGTGTTACGCGTTGGGGTCGCCCCCCCAGCGCAGCAGGTGGGAAGCAGCGTATCCATCGGCAGGCAGCAAGTCGTGCTCGCCCGGTCAGAGAGCAGAGAGTGGTCGTGATGCCGTGATCCCACTCCATACATCCAATCCCTGTTTAGTCCTTTACTTGCTTCGTCTTCGTCTGTAAGAAATATATCATGTCTTGCCAGCTCTGTAAACATGCAGCCGGCAGCTTGAAAGGATGACACCCTGAAAGTCGCTGGAGCGCTGGACCAAGAGGCAACAGGACGCAGCTTGCTTGTAATGTGTTTGGTAAGATGGCACCTGGCTCCCCGGGTTGTGTGCAGGCCTCCTTTGCATCCTGCCAAATATCTCGCTTTCCATGTGCCTCTACCATCCTGCTTGCTGACAGCATCTCTGCAGCGCTGGTCTTTGACATTTGACCAGAAGGCAATACAATGCAAGAAAAGAGAAGGGGCCTAACCTAGGGAGCGAAAACAATCCAGAACAGGGCCTGTGTATGCACCATCAAAAAGCAAATGAAACGATGAGGGCAGAGGTATTGCTTGTCAGGTAGATTTGGGAGCATTCGTCAGTCTTGACCTTCCAGTCGCAGGCACCGGTGCCGCACGCTGGACAGGGGGCCGGCATGCCAGCCAGCCTGCCGCCGTCCATCTGTCAACGTGGTGTTTGGCTGGCGGCGTAGCGCGCTCAGTTCTCGGCGCAGCCCAGGGGCTTGGCGCTGGCCATCAGGCCGGGCATCACCTGCTCCTGGGTGTACTGCAGGCAGGCAGAGCGGGGGCAGAAGAGGGAGGCAGAGCGCAGGGGAGGTGAGGGGGCAGACGAGGTGGTGGGGACCCAAGCACATGCACGGCCTGCTGCTGCATCAGGTGCAGCCACTCCAGGGCCCCCCAGCCTCCCAGAGCCAAGCCGCAAGCAGCCGCCCGCCGTCCAAACGTCTGGCTGACCAAGCAGCCACTGCACCACGAAACCCGCCTTTGTTACCGCTTTCTTGCACGAATTGGCGACAGGCACCCCACCACAATGCTGCAGGCCCCTCCCCGTCCCCCACGGCTCAAGTGCATCTCTTCCCCACGCACTCTCACCTTCATCTCGAAGTTCTTGCGCGGGTTGACAATGTTGGGGTGCTCCAGGGTGAGCTCCTGAGGAGGGGAGAGGTGAGGCGAGGGGTGAGGTGAGGGGTGAGGTGAAGGAGGGTGCCCGGGAGGGGCAGATGTTCAGTGCGAGGAGGCACGCCGGGTGGAGGCCCCACCCGCCCACCATTCTCCCGGCAACAGCGGGCCGTGGGTTGGTGTCCATGCAGTGCACACCCCTCTCGAATCTCTATGAACAAACCACACCCACCCCTGCCGCCAAGCTCTGGCGCACCTGCGTGCCAAACAGTATGTTGTCCACGCACTCCACCACACCTCTTGTAACAAACCACGCACGCACCCCAAACACGTGGTGCCGCACCTGCGTGCCAAACAGTATGTTGTCCACGCACTCCACCCCCAGCATGAGGGAGTGGTCCTGGTTGGCCACCTCGTACTTGTAGGCGCCAAACCTGCGGCATCACGGAAAAATAAAGCTTTTGAGCAAGACACCTCGAGAGCAAGAGAGCGTGCTCGAGAGCAAGAGAGTCGGGGAGGGGATGCCATGGGTAGGTGTGCGGCGGAGCAGGTAAAGGCAGGCAGGCAGGGTCAGGCAGGCCGTTATGACCATGTCCCCCTTCCGCAGAACGAATGCTTGTGTGTGCTGCGTTGGGCAAGCAGGACATGCACGACCAACGGCCAGTCGCACACATGCACCACCCTCCGTCCCGCCCCCCTTTCGCCCTACCCACACACCTGCCGCGCGACCAGATGTTGTGCTTGCGCAGCCAGGGCAGCGCCTGCTTGAGCACGCCGTCCCGCCCAAGGGAGGGCGTGGGGTAGCCGTGCTCCAGCCGGCGGTGGTACATGCTCACCACCTCATCGCCCGACTGCATCAGCTGCGTGGCAAGCGCGCCCAGCAGCGTGTCGCGCACAATCGCGGGCCAGGTGCCTGCGGGAGAGGGAAGGGCGGGGTGGCACACCGGAGTGGTAGGCAGTGAGCGACGCCACCCGGGCTACATGCGTGTTCTCAGGCGGGGGGCAGCAGGGGACGGGGTACAGCAGTGAGGGAGCGTGCTAAAGATTGGGATACGCCGCCGGCGATGCGCAGCGTCGCCCGGCGGCCCCGGCCACCACCCGATGCAACCACAGCCCAGCCCAGCCCAGCCAAGTCACCGCCTCAGCCGCACCTGCGGTGCCGCCCAGCGTCACATCCTCTTGCGCCACTGGCTTGTAGTTGCTCTCGCTGACCTGCAGTTTATGGAGAGAGAGAGAGAGGAGGTATGTGAGCGAGGTGGGAGGCGCCGGAGAGCTTCGAGTGTTGTGTGGATGGGTGTGCGTTGGTGGAGGGGGCACCTAAGCAAGAGGGGCAGGGGCACGACTGATCGTTGCTCCCGCAGGCTGGCGACACAAGGGTGCAAGGAGGGGAGCAATGGGGCAGCCGCGAGCATGAGGGGAGGCAGCCCTGTTGGTGGGCAGGGGTGGCACCAACGGCACGCCCTGCATGCCCGGCTGCCGTCCCACTCTGCCCGGCAGAAGATCCAACTGCTGCCCTGCGGCCTCGAACCAGGCCACCCTGCTTTTCCTCTGGCCCCACCCCACTTTTCGAGTCCCCAAGCAACAGCCTGACTGGTAGGGCCTTTGCCGCCCACCCTGCCCGGCCCGTGTTGCCATGATGTGTGCAGGCATGCCTTGGGAGGTGGATGGTCTCACCTCAAACATGAGCGACCAGTAGGGTCCCTCCCGCGCCTCCTCAGTGCCTGGCTCCGGGTCGGTGCCGTCCGCCTTGCACAGCGTGGGCAGCTTGGCGTCATCTGCACACACACACACACACGCGTAAAACAGACGGATAAGTGGTCAGGCGGGCGTTGTGAGAGCAGCGACGAAAGTTGCCTTGCACAGGGAAGAAGGGAGGGTGGGTGCTGGGGGAGGGGGGAGGGGGGAGCCTCGCTTAGCGTGGGTAGCTTGGCACTTTGGGCCGCCTTGGAAAGGCGTACCCCACCCCCCAGCAGTGCAATCAGCCCACATGCTGCCAAGCATGTCCAGCCACTCTGCTGCACCCCACCCCACCCCATGGAAATGCAGTCCAAGCTGCCCCTCGGCCCTGACACCCTGGTGCCAGGAAAGCTTGGCTTGTTGTCCTGACCACCCACCCACCAACCCCCGGCAGTGCTTCTTGGCAGGAGCTGCTCCCACCCCAGCACTCGACACAACACCAGTGCATTGCTCGCCTCTCACCCGCGGGGCAGTTCTTCTTGGCGTAGTGCGAGAAGACGGTGACGCGGTAGAAGGGGCAGTCGTCCTCCGGGAAATACAGCCAGCACTTCTTGCCGTGGGGGCACTGGCCGCGAATGCCTGCAGCGGGGACATCGGATTGCAGCAGCAATTAGGACACGAAGAGGCGCAACACTTCATAATGGAGATAGGCAGTCAGTCAGGCAGTCAGGCAGGCAGGCAGGCAATGTGACAAAGATGCCTTCAAGACAACGCAATCCATAGCCAGCCAACCAACTAGCCAGCTTCCCATCCACCTAAGGCCACGCACCGAAGCCGATAATGTGTGAGGATGAGTGCTGCAGGCCGTCAGCCCACTCGCCCTGCCCCAGCCAGCGCAACGTGAGGTCCAGGGGCATGGTGGTGATGAGGGCGTCGTAGGCCACCTGCAGTGGTAGACAGGGTAGTGGTTGGTTGAATTGTAATTTTGAAAATACATGGCAGGGTGAAGGGGAAGGGAGGTGGAGGGGAGGTCGACATTCGCTCGGAGGTGTGGTGGCAACCGCGACATACACAACCAGTACCGCACAAACTGCAGCAGGCTCATGCCCACAAAACTGGCACCATTCAGCAGCCAACCGAGGCAACCTGCCTGCCCTTGTCTACCCCTCCACCCCACCCTACCATGCTCCACCCAGCAGCAGTGCTTCGTTCTCACCTGGCGCCCGTCAGCAAAGCTGGCAATCTGCTTTGTTCTCCCCCAGGCCCATTCCTACCACACACGCTACCAACCGACTGGCAGCTCGTGTTAACTTGCACAGACCTGGCGCCCGTCAGCAAAGCTGGCAATCTGCTTGTCCTTGTCCAGCCCCGTCAGCGTGCTGCCGTAGCGCTGGCGTGCCGGCGGCAGCAGCTTGGCAACCTTCTTCCAGATGCCGCCTGTGCCGCCCTCCAGGGGGAACCTGGGGGAGGACAGGGGGAGGATGGGGATGAAGAGATCGAGTGGGTGAAGAATGAAGGTAGGAGGAGATAATTGAAATAGGCGAAGGCAGGAGGAGGGAAACATGGGTGAAGGGCAGCAGCTTGCAAGCGGGCATCCCACGGGGGAAGCAGCCAAGTAGGAAGCGCCTGGGCCCCAGCCCAGCCCAGATCCCCCCATTGGCTTCTGACGCTCCCTCCCTCCTTCCCACAAAAGAAGCACTCGCTGCTCCCTCCCGACCCCACCCTGCCCCACCCCCGCCCCGCACAACCTTCCTGCCCCACCTGAACACCGCGTTGGGCCCCCACCCTGCGTCCTCCTTGTTGTTGATCACGTTGGCAATCGCGCGGTCCACATCCACCGTGGCAACACGCTCGCCCAGCCAGTCGCACTGCATCATGGTGGTGGGCACCGCCCACACCTGCGGGGGGGGGATGGGGAGGGGAACACAGAACATACATGAAGTGAGGGGCCAACACGCTTGCCCAGACAGCCGCACTGCATCATGGTAGTGGGCACCGCCCACACCTGCGGGGCGGGATGGTGCGGGGAGGGCAGGGGGAGAACACACAGAAGCATGCGTGAGATGAGCTGTAGCTGTATTCCCCAGGTTCAGTTGACCACACGCGCCTTGACGGTGCGGGGCTGAAGAGGAGCTCGGCTGTGCCCCGTGGACCTCCACAGTTCACTCGCCACCAGTTCCCCTCGTGCCGCCGGCGGCCCCCACCCGCCTGTGCTGTCTACTGCTGCCCCCGCTCCCCAAGTCCCTCCTGCAGGCCCCCTTCTGCCTGTGCTGTCTGTTGCTGGCCCACCTTGAAGTTGTAAGGGCGCATGAAGATGTCGGCAATGCCCGGCCCCATGACCCGCATGATCCACTCGTCAAAGTTGGCGGGCCGGCCCTGCGCCATGGTGTTGGCCACCTTGGCCTCCACCACGCCCGCCAGGCACTTGATCTGCACGCCAGAGGACCAAGCGAGGGGCAGCAGTTTGTGGTGTGTGAGTGTGCGCTGTTTGTGTGCCCTTGGATATGAACAGCGGACCCGGAACGACCCAGGGACGGTGAGGGAGGGCAGCAGGGGGATGAGCCGCCTGGGCTTGGATGGCCGCCTTGGCCTGCACCTCTCCAGCCAGGCACTCGATCTGTCTGCCACCGGAAGGGGCTTGCAGACAGGAGACAGTGCTGGCACCAGCGGCACAGGCACGGTGAGCAGCGCAGGCACTGGATGCACCTCCTCTCGCCCCCACGTTCTCTGAAAACCCAACTACGCCTCCACCCAGCCCCACCCTGACTTGCCACCCACCTGGTCCTCCTTGTCCAGCGCAGAGATGTTGTTTTGGAATGGGTAGGCCACCCAGCGGTTCTTCAGCCACACGTACGACACGCGCTCCAGCGTGTTCCACGCGGCCTCGCCCTTGCCCACCGCTGCGGCAGGGGTGCGGTGGACAGCAGGAGGGTGGGCGGGCGGGCGGGCAGAGCGGGCGCGGGAGCGTTGTGGGTGGGTGGGTGGGTGGGCGGGCGGGCAGAGCGGGCGCGGCGGGAGCGATGTGGGTGGGTGGGTGAGTGGGTGCAGCAGAGGCGCGAGTCGCCCGCTCACGGCAGGAGCACAGAGAACTGGCTTATATGGTCAGAAGCCTCTGGGCCGACTGGTGCCTGAGGCTCCTGCTGCTGGCACCCTGCCGCCCCCCTCGTGGCCAGCCCCAAACCATGCGCTCTTCGACCCGCGCCAGAGCCCACCATACAGTAGTCCGGCGGCCCATCGAAGAGGCCAGCCATCTGCTTTGGCACCCGCCCCCTCACCGGCAGGACCCCAGCCCTACTGGTCAGTCCGCAACAATCACAGGTGCCCAGCACACATTCAGCACACTGCCAGCCCTTCATCGTGAGTGAGCCCAGCCAACCCTGCCCTGGCGATGCAAGGGTGCTGCGGACACCCCGTGTGTGACTGTCCACCGGCCACCAGCACCCACGTACCCGTGTCCAGCAAATCGTCAAAGTACTGGTAGTGGGAGAAGATGACGTGGCCCCCCATGTCAAACAGGAAGCCCTCGGGGGTGACATCAGTGCACGCCAGGCCACCTGCCTCCGCCTCCTGCAGGCCGCGCACAAAGGGCGCAGCCAGCGGTGCAGGGTGAGCGGCTCCAGCCAGGCAAGGGCGCAAGGTCGCGGCGCTTATGCCAGCAAGAGTGCCGAAAGCAGCAGCAGCAGCCATCGGCAAACAGCGTTGGTCGGGGCGCAAGCGGCACCGCCCGGTCGGGTGTCGCCTGCCTGCTGCTGCCAGCCAACGGCGCACACGTTTACTGACGTCATCCCAGCAGGCCCGACTGCACAGCCCATTGCAAATACCAGCAAGCAAGCGAGCAAGCGAGCAAGCAAGCAAGGTAACCGCGTGCAAGGGGCTGACGCATGCGGCGCGCGCATACTGGCGGCGGCGGCGGCAGCGGCGGCAGCCCGTGGCAGCGGTGTACCCCCCGACGCTCCGCCCACCTTGTCCACTAGCAGCCAGTTGGGGTGGCCCAGCTGGTTCAGACGCGTGGCAGCGCCCAGGCCAGTGGGCCCGCTGCCCACGATGAGCACTCCCACCTGCAGACAGCAAGCGGCAGTCGGTAGATCGAGGGGAGAGGGCGAGCAGGCACATGGTGGTTGCGAGAGGGGCGGGGCGCTCACCTTTTCCACACCATTGGTTGCCATCTTGCAGCAGCGGCCTCGGGCGCGTGGACGTGCTCCAGTCACAGCGCGCCTTGAAGGGAAGGTAAACTGGCTGTGGGAGGGCCTGTTGTGATAACAAAGTCACCAATGTTTTAAGGGGCTGATCTGCCTTCTCTCGCACGGTCCCAGAATACCCGTTGTGAGTCTGCTGCGACATGCTGCGTCCAGCCTGGCCTGCCTGGCCACGCCTTTGTCTCCTGGCGCCATCGGGCCCAGGCATGCGCTGTTGACATCCCCTGTAGCTTATTCCAGAGGCAAGGAGGCTTGTCATCCACCCCAGCCTGCCACCGTCTGGGGAGCCTTGCTCGGTGCGGCCCATTGAGTTGTTTACGCTTGCACAGACGCCGAACCACGATCCCTTACCAAGGATTTGCACCAAGTGCACTGCGCTTACGGGTTGAGTGCGGCAGCCGAGCATGAGGCAGCTGCTAGCGCGCCTGGCCCGCTCGGGCGGCTCCCAGGCGTCGGTTCTGGGCAATGCGGTGGCGTCGCTGCGCTCTGAGCTGCAGCCAGCGGCAGGGGCCGCCTGGCACATGCAGTGGCGCGGCGCCGCCAGCAGCGGCGAGGAGCAGTCGCCAGCAGCGCCGGCGGCCGCGGAGGCCCCAGCAGCTGCGCAGACAGATGCGGAGGCCCCAACGGCAGTGCCGGAGGCAGCAGCAGCTTCTGCGGCACCCAAGCAGCAGCAGCAGCAGCAACAGACGGCAAAGGCGCAGCAGCAACAGCCCGGCAAGGGCAAGGCACAGCAGCAGGGCAAGGCTGGCAGCAAGGCCAAGCCTGCAGCCGCCAAGCAGCCTGCCGCCAAGCAGCCAGCCGCCGCCAGGTGGGGAACTGCACGTGCTTGCCTGCCCGCACCAAGCACTGCACCACGCGTGCCTGAATGATCCACCTGCAACGGCCACGTGACCTTGCTGCCGCCTCGCTGCCGCCCCGGACTTTGCCCCGCGCCAGCCTCACCCCATATGCGCCCGCCGCCCGCTGCTGCTGCAGCACCCCCAGGAGCCGCCTGGCAGTAGGAAGCTTGCTGGAGAGCGCTGCAAACAGCTATGTTGAGGTGCCAGCTGGCATCTTGCCTGAGGCCACAGCTGAGTACTACAAGGACCCGGTGCTCAAGGTGAGAGGTGCCTCCAAGGATATACCAATGTTAGTACTGTGGTTGAGGTGGCCCTGAAATGGGGGCTGGCGTGAATGCGAATGATTACCCCTGTGCGCTTCGAAGTGGAACCCTGCTTCCGCTCACTGCCTGCGGTGCCGTACTGTGTGCGCTTGCCCAGCCTGGCCACCTGCTCGCCGGTCCGACTGGCCTCTGCCTCCCACTGCCTGCCTGCCTCCTGCCATCCACTGCACTCTTGCAACCACCATGCTTGCCCTTCCTGCACGCAACCTTGACAGTCAATCTAGGTGTCAACGCCGACATGTCCTTCATCTCTCGCAATGTGTTTTGCTGTTCACGTCCCGCTGAGCCCCGCTCTGCAGGGCAAGAGAACGTGTGCAAACCGGTAGCTACGGTTGCTGGGCGCTGCTCCGTGCCTGCTTCGCGGCCACTGCAGTGTGTGTTCAACTGGTGTGCACCGCTCTGCCTGCCCCTCCCTGCAGGGCGAGAATGTTCACGAGCCCAACTTTGGGTGCAAGGCGGTGCAGCGCGAGTGGGAGTGGGCGGGGCAGCGCAGCCTGCTGGCCCGCGCCTGCATGCGCGACCTTGTGACAACAGTGCAGGTGAGCGGGCAGCAGGCAGGCTGCGGTCAGCGGTTTGGGCGTGTGTGTGTGTGTGTTGGGGTGCCAGCACCTGGGGTGCTGAAGCCAGGGCTGGTTGTTGTGGTGTGATGGCGGTGCGGGTGGGCGAGCGGGCCTGTGGCCGGGCGGCACGCAGAGGCAGCGCAGCGGGGCGCTGATCGTCGGCTCGCACAGCAGCAGCAGTGCGCGCAGGGCAGTGAGTTGGCTGCTTCTGAGGCGTCGCCGCCGGTGGCAAGGCAGCAATTGTGGGTTGTTCTGTGCCCGGGGCTCCTCAGGGTGCTGGTCTGGCTGGGTCTGTGCCAAGCAAGGCTGCCGGCAGGCCCGTGCCTGCATGGGGCAGCGCCGCGTTGTTCCTGTCTTGAGGATGCTGGCACGGTGCACCGACCTGCCACTGTTCCAATTGCCTGGTGACGCACCATCGCAGGCGGCAGCTCCTGTGTGAGTCATGCAACCCCAGCTTGCCCCCTGCCCGCCTGCCTGCCTGCCTTCATCCCAACCGTGCCGCCTGCCGCTGCACCCTGCGCGCAGGGCAAGGAGCGGCCACTCCTGTACATGGATGGCTGGACGGGCTCCGGCAAGAGCGTGGCTCTCTACTCGCTGGTGGCGTGGGCGCGCGCCAACGGCTGGCTGGCGCTCTACATCCCCTCGGCCTTCTCCCTGGTGCAGAGTGAGCAGCAGCAGCTGCAGCAGCTGCTCACCTGCCTGGTTGTCTGAATGGCCTCGATTGCCGTGGGGCCGGGCAGCAGGCAGCAGAGCATAATGGGGCAGGCCGGTGCTGCGATGCAGCCTTTTCAATGTGCCACGGCTGCCCGTACACACGCCTGCCTGCCCACCCACTTCCCTGCCCCCCTGCCTGCCCACCCATCCACTCATCCCACCCTTGCTCGCTCACTTGCCGGCCCCCTCAACCCCCCTCCCTCACTCCCTGCGCTCCTCCCGGCCCCCACAGACGGCACCTTCACCCGCAACGAGGAGGACGGGCTGTACGACACCCCGGAAGCAGCCCGCTGGGTGCTGTCCAGCCTGCGCGACGCGCACGCTGAGCAGCTGGCCTCCCTCAAGACCCCCTCGGGCCGCCCGCTGGCCGAGCTGCTCGAAGAGGGGCTGGCGGCGGGCACCAAGCCGGGCGCTGTGGTGGCGGCCGCCGTGGCCGCCAAGGATGCGCTGGCCGCCCAGTCGGAGCTGCCCCTGCTGCTGGCGGTTGACGACTACAACGTGCTGTACTCGCACACCGGGTACTACGAGTCGGTGCACAACTTCCACCGCCGCCAGCTGGCGCCGGACGAGCTGCGCCTGGTGAGCTGGCGGGGCGCAGGGTGGGGCCGGGGGCGGGGGCGGGGGGGCAGGTGGGGGCGCTAGGAAGGGGTGGGGAATTGGGAGGGAGGGGCAGGGAGCGTGTGGTCAGTGGAGTGAGGGCGCAAAAGGGTAGACCGCATGGCGGTGGGGTATGTGTCATCTGTGCCAGGTCGGTAGTGAGGCATGACGGGGCAGGCACTGTTGTGCGGGGCCGGCGTGACAACCTGAGCGCGGTATGTGAATGCAGGTGGTGAGCTGGCAGGGGTGCAGGGTGGGGTGGCAGGAGGTGCAAAAGACGGGAGTGGCTGGTCTGCTCCAGGCAGTGCCTGGCTTCTGCTGTTCAACAGACTTGTACACAGCTTGCCTCAGGACTGCTGCGGCGGTGAGCTATAGCCGAATCTGGCCCTGTCCTCACTCGCTCCCTTGTATCTGCCACCTGCTCCCCTCCTGCCTTGCCCCTTGGCCGTGCCTTTCCCACCCTACCCTTCCTCCCCCTCTGCCCGCCTCGACCCCTGCCCACAGGTGCGCGCCTTCCGGGTGCTGGAGCAGCCCGCCCCCGCCCATGGCGTCGCCGTGGCCGCCCCCACTTTTGGCGGGATGCTCAGCGAGAAGCTGCGCCTGCCGCTGCCGCGGGGGTGCCGCTTTGCGGTGCCGCGCTACTCGCTGCCAGAGCTGCAGGCGGCTGCCCAGTACTTTGGGGAGGAGGTGATGCGCAGCGCAGGTGTGTGTGTGTGTGTCTGTGTGTTTGTGTCAGGATGCAGTATCTTGTGTGTTTGGTGGGAGGCGCACGTGTGTATCCCGGGGGGAAGGGAGGCAGGGAACGTAGCCACTGGCTGCCCAGAGCTCGAGGCGGCGGCGGTGGCAGTGCATTGTGCGGAGATGGTGCGCAGCCCTGATATGGCTGCGTGTTGTTGAGTGGGACGAGCACGGCTGTGCGTGTGTGGTACAACGGGGAGGGCAGGCGGGGGTCAGGCTGGCAAAGCTGCAGGCGGCTGCTCAGTAGTTTGGGGAGGAGGTGATGGCAATGCGCAGCGCAGGTGTGCCAGGGGCGAGACGAAGGGCTGCTTTTGGTTGCGTGATGGCTAGGCAGTGTATGGTGGGAGGAGGGGGTGCGAGCACGGGCAATGACAGCATGCGCTGCGCGCTGTCCCTGACCATTACTAACACCCCCTCTCATCGTGTGCTTCACCCCCTGCCCGCCTCTGTTCCAATCCCGTTGCGCAGTGAACACGGATGAGGACACCCTGCGGCGGGCGCTCTTCCTGACCAACGGCAACGGCGCGGAGCTGCGGCGTTATATGCCGGGCTTGCTGGGTTTGGAGCGCATGCCCCTGGGGCTGAGCCGCGGCTACAAGGCAGAGGCGGCACGGCGCCGTGCTTACGACCTGGGGCAGATCTGATGTGGGACATAACTCTCGGTCCGGTTCTCGACCCAGGGAGCAATTGGTCTTGCGGCAGGGACATACAAGCTTGCTGCTTCAGCATGCTCGGCTGTGTGCTGTGCTGCTGGCGGCAGCTGGCAGCTGGCTGTGGCTGTGACTGTGCATCGAGCGACAGGGGCTGGGGGCAAGCAGCTCAGCATGCGCGGTGCTACGCCCGCGTGCTGCCCCCCGGCACCTCGACATTGATGCATCGCCCTTGTGGCGCTTGAGGGCGGCATGCTCCGCCTCCTTTGCTTGGCTGCTTGGCCTCGCGACCACACAGGAAGAGCGGGTGCTTGCTGAGTTGTAAGCTTTGTTCACACATGGCAGACAGGCCAGCATCGAACAACGTTACTTGCATGCATGGACTGGTGCTTCAGTATCAACTTGTTTTGTGGCTTATGTGTGCATGGCAGGAACGGCTGTCCAAGAGGCTCGGATGCACATAGAAACACCGTACAACATAACAACACAACCTCCCAATGACAGCAACTTGGAGCACCCAACAGCCGCCAGCACCCCCAAGTCACGCTCTCAGCTTGCGCCTGCGGCCCAGCGATTGGAAATTGCTAAGAAGGACTGCTGCAAGAAATGTGGCAGTCGGTCATGCACCAGCTGTCCGACGCAGAGAGGTGCTGCTCGCCCCCTGTGCAAGTGCTCGGGAGCATCCCCCGTCTCCTTGTCGATATGGTGCGGCAATGCACTTGGCTGCAGCTGGCTGGCTTGTAGCGCTGCCAGGCACATGTACTCAAAACACATGGGTGCCAGGAGGGGCCCCCGAGATGAGCGCACAGTTGTGGCCAAGTGGTGGTGGCGGTGGCCAGGGTGAGAATCAGGTGAGGTTTGGCTGGCCGTTGCAGGCATGCGGTCAGACAGGGGAAGGGCGATCAGCACGAGGCCCCAAAATACCTCAACTTGCTGATTCTCTCGGGTCAGCTGCCGCAGGCAAGGTGGCCTAGGAGCCACCTCACTGTCTGCACGCCCACTGTCTGCCGCCGCCTCACCTTTGTAAGCAGCAACGCGGTGCATCCTCTCCTGCTGCAAAGTCAACCAGCTGCAGCTGAGTGCCTTGCCGCGCATGGAAGCGGGGCAGCGTGACAGAGGACTGTTTGAGTGATTGAATGTGAGACAGAGGAGCCACCTTAGTTGACAAACCAGGGAGCGGAGCACACGGCGACGGCCTCGGCCTATGTGGCATGCCCTCTAGGGTGGGCAAGGCCATGTCCCAGGTGGTGGCAAGGCATCGTGAGGGCGCAAGTCGGAACATGAATTCCACCATCAGCCAGTCAGCCTGACACTGTGTGATTGTGATTGTGATTGTGATTGTGACTGTGACTATGACTCTGTGTGTGAAGTCTGTGTTGCTGTCAAAATGTGCTTGGTGACGTATGCACAAACACTCGTCTGACTGCCTGTGGATCTGCCTCACATCCCCACGCAAAAGAGCAGCCAGGCCAGCCAGGCCCAGGCAGCGGAGGGCGCACGGACTGCCGTCTGTGTTGGGAGCTGGCGGGCGGGCAGGACGGGAGGCGCGGGCGGGCGGGTAGGCAGGCGGGGTTGGCGGGCAGTGCCCCGTCAACTGCTTCAGCTAAACCTCGATCCTTATGTTGGCGGCACAACAGTCGCACGGGCAGCTGCCGCTGCCGGGCCTCACGAGAAAGCTCGGTGTGTCGGCGATGACTGGGCAGGTCCGCCTGTGCAGAAACTCCTTGGACGGGCTGTCAGAGGTTGTTTGAGAAGTGTTAATGGCTGCCAGCAGGTGCAGAGACGGGTCGCCGCTCCTGCCTGCCTGCGCCAAGCTGGCGACGCCGCCTGCGTGGCGAGCGGCCCACAGCGCTCCCGCTGTGGGCGCCTTACCTGCGGCTCCTCAGTTGCCTCCCCTCGCCCTCACCCCGTGAAACAAGCGTAAGTACCTGCTCATCAGCCTGACAAGGGTCACATCAGGGTGCGGGAGCAGGAAGAGCCTGCATGGGCATGTGGACCTGCACAGCGACTGGGTGGGCTGGAGCCTGCATCCCAAAATTTCCTCATCCGTGTTAAGATGGTGGTAACATGGTGGTGATGTTACCATGGACCAACGTAGTGTTGAAATGCGCCGTGTTGAAACCCAACATGGCTCAACATGGCTCATGTCAACATGAGGCATGTTGCGTTAGGTTGAGATGGCGTCAACATGGTGCATGTTTGGTAATGTTGCGATGGGGCATCTTGCTGGCATGTTGACCGACTGCAACATGACACATCTCTTTGCATGTTGTGATGGGGCATCTTGCTGGCATGTTGAAAGCCTGCAACACAGCACATCTTTTTGCATGTCGGCTTTGGGCTGCTGCTGCAGATCGCGCCGACTGTCCGTGCCAAGAACTGCCGCCGCCGCCCCCGCCACGCACGAAGGCGGCGGGGGCAGGCGGCGGGAGCCAGGCCTGCTGGGGTGCCACCGACTCTAGCTCTTGGGCAACAACAGTGGTATTCACCACTCACTTTATGGAAAAACCTTGTAGTGGGAAAAGACGTTGAGGTTGCAGCGAGATGAAGCATGTTGATGAGCGCCAACATGGCAGCAAGATGGGGCATGTTGATGAGCATCAACATGGCAGCAAAATGGGGCATGTTGATGAGCATCAACACGGCAGCAAGATGAAGCATGTTAAGATGCCGCCAACATGGGCCATGTTGACACGACCCATGTTGTGAGTTCTTGTTAACATGGCCTAACATGGACCCATGTTGTTGGCGTTTTAAGTGCATGGCAACACTAGGGGGCAATTTAGGGATGTGCACACCTGTAAGTCACCCACGAGTTCTCAGCAACCAAGGCATGCTCAGCAGGGAGATGGGCACGCAATGCAGCCGAGGGACCCAGAAACACTGGGCGGGGGCCCGCCCCACCGCTGCCATGAGAAAAGGCCAAAGGGTGCGCCACGAATGCAACGAGGGGCTAAGGAGAGCCGCCAAGGTGAGCCGGGCGCTGCCGGGAACCACCACCAAACAAAACGGGCAGCGGTCTAAAGTGGCACTGCCGGTGTAGTACGTGTCAAGGTAGGCGGTGCAGGTGCCAGCGGTCGGCGCCGGCATCCCAGCACAGGAACGGGTGGCCAGCTGGCACCTTGCTGCGCCATGCAGCCGGCGCGGTGCCGACCACGCACATGTCTTGCAGCAGGTCCCAGAAGCGAGCGACAGCGTGTCGCTGAGCTGCGGCGACAAGCTGAGCGGGTGAGGGGGGAGGTGGTGGAGGGTGGCGACTGCTGGATGGGCACTGCTAAGCTTGGCGCGCATGCAGCGCACAGGCTATCAGCTGGCGGCGGCCAGCATCCACGGCACTGAGCGCTGCCAGGCAGACCACATCCCACACACCGGCATGTGTGCCAGAAGGGGTGCGCATCAGCCAGAGCTGCAGCCGCGTGGGGTGCCGCCCACCAAGCTGAGCCGCCAGGGTGGCGCGCACAGCGGCGGCCCCAAGGCAGCCCCAGAGGTGGTGGCGGCGGCCATGGTGAGGGTTGGGGGAGCCGCACGGGCACGGCTGTGGGCCGTTGCTGGCCATGCGGGCGGCGAGGGGGAGGGATAGTGAATTGTCCTGCCTGTGCATGTGGCTCAATTCCTGGGACCACGATCCATCACTTGCAGTCGGTGTTGTCTGAAAAGGGGTCGTCCCTGGGAAGGTTGAATTTTGTTGTTTTGAGATTAGTCTAGCCTGAAATTCGGATTTTCCCACTGATCAATTCTGGCCGACTGGTCGGCAGAGGCGCAATAGCTCAGCTGGGAGTAGCGTCAGACTGAAGATCTGAAGGTCCCTGGTTCAATCCCAGGTTGCGCCACTC
>JAPTJF010000324.1:0-71568 GCA_029339195.1 Micractinium sp. NFX-FRZ
CACTGAAACAGCAATGGTCCTGCCCAGCATTCCAGTGCCAGTCCATTGCCATACCAGTGCACCTGGTAACAGTAGTGCATGCTGCCCCCGCGCCGCAAATGCCAGCCCAATGGCTGCCTGCCCTGCCCCCGCTTGGCTACTTTGCAGCCTGCCTGCACATGAGGCACTCTTGAAGCACGTGCGGCTGGCGCAGGTGGTATCAACCGGCTGGCGAGGTGGTCTCAACCGGGTTGCGTGGCCGCCGCCACACTGCATGGTGCTCTGACAGGGTGGCAGCGTGTGTGGGAGACGGGGAGCCAAGCGCTTGGCGTGAGCGCAGGGCAGTGCATGGGCAGCAGCCTGCTGCTATGCGCCAGTATAACATGCAGGCCTTTACTCCTTGGACGGGGCGGGGCAACTATTGATGTCGCTCACTGCACCACAGCGCTGGTTCCCCACAGGAGCGCACGTACTCCGGAGCCCTGCAGCGTGTCGGAATGTTCCCTCTGATCCACCGTCAGCCGCCATCAGGCCCCCTCCTGGGACTTGAATTGCTGGAGGGCAGCGATGGCAACGGTGATGAAGAGACATCGCCCTGGAGTGGAAAGCTGCATAGATGCCTTTTGGCTGACCAGCCACGTGACGGCACCTGCAGGGCGGTCACTTGAAAGAACTCACCGTCAACTGGTGGGCGCTGCCAGGCTGGGTGCGGCGGCCGGTGCGCATCTGGCATGGACACTGCCCTTCTGCTTGCCCGCTTTACTGATTGCAGCTGTTTTGTTGTTGATTTCTGGTTTCCTGGAAGGGTCCGTTTGTTGGGGACGGTCAGCAGGGAAGCTTCATTGCAACTGCAGCGGGACCGCCGCCCGTGGCTGCCGGGTCGCCGCCAGGGGAGCTTGTACCACCATCTTTCACCATCTTCCTCGTCAAGCGGGGCTGGCAAGTCAGATTAACCTTCTCTGTGTCTGATGCAATAACGATGAGCTGCATTTCTGGGAAAAGCTGGGCACAGCATTGCAGAGGAGGGCCGACCTTAGGTCTGTACATATGTACAAATCGATTACCTGCTGGCACCAGGTCACCCGACAGAATGGGTCTGGGTCTGTGTGTTCCATTGGCAAGAAGCACAGTTGATCATCTGTAAAAACAGCTTATCCTGCGAGCTGTGTTCAGCTGCCACGCCCTGCAAGCGTACTGCAAAGCAAGCGTACCAGCCTCGCCGTGTCGTGACGCGCCCGCCGCCGCCTCAGCCTGTTCATCGTGATCCTGGTCGCAAGGAAGACGAAATTTCCTGCAGAGCTTCCGTATTTTCTCCTTCTGAGCCCCCGAGTTCGTGCCTGCCGGCCCACTGGGGCCAGCCAGGACGATTGTCCGGGAATCGGTACCTGCCCATCCAAATGGTGCGGCTTTGTGGGGCTGTACAACCCTGGCGGAGGCTGCAGCCGCACGGCAAGCACCTCAAACAGCTCTGGAGTGGACACGGAGTGGGCCGCTCGGGGCGCTTTTGGTGACTCTGAGCCCCCGCAAACTCTTGTTTTGCAGCGACGAGGCCCCCAGATGCGCAGCCCGAGCCCGACTTCCAGCGCCAGCGGAGGTGCAGGCGGCAGCGGCGCCAGCGGCGACCGCTCGCGTGCAAGCGGGCGGGGCAGCGGCGGGGACGACGCAGCCAGGGCACGCAGTTGCCGCGTGCCTGAATGCACGTACCCTCTTTCTCACGGCTACAGCACCAAGTATCGCATCTGCCACCCCTGGTGAATGCTGGGGCGTGCTGGTGGGCGCCAGAGTGGCGGCGGCAGCGGGATCACTCCCTGTTGCCCTGGCTTCTATTCGCGGCCAGGGTGGGTGGGGCGGGTGTGTAAGACGCACTCGCCCTTCCGGTGGACGCTTCCCTGCCCTCACTGGCGTGCCCTGCATCCTGAGCCCGCGCCACTCTCCCCTCCTCTCCCTTGCCCTGCCCTCCCCACAGTTCTTATGCCTGCTCCATCACTCTGGACGGCGCAGTGTGCCGCTTCTGCCAGCAGGCAAGTGCCCACGCGCAGCCGGTGTGCCTTGCAGGGGCAGACAGCATGCACAGCTTCAGCACCGGCCGGCCCAACGCACGGCGCAGGGTGCCCTGGGATTGGTGTTAGGGCGGGCTGTGCGCCTGCAGGGCAGGCGGGGGCTTTGCTGTGTGCCGGCCATGCATGCGTGTGTTGCCTGACCCCCCCTGGCGTTTTTGTGAATGTTTCACGCTTCGCCCCCCACCCAGCCCTTCACCGCCCCCTCCCTCTCCCTCCCCTCCACCACCCCGCTCTTCCCCCCCACCACCCGTCCCTTCCCCACCGCCGCCTGCAGTGCTGCCGTTTTCACGACGTCTCAGCCTTTGATGCGGCAAGGAGAAGGTCAGGATGGCGCGAAAAATGGGGTTGGGGAGGGAGGGTGGTCGGTGAGGAGTCCTCCTGACAGGAACTGGTGGGGGGGGACAGAGTCAACTGGGCTCAGCTGGGCTGGGCTGGGCTCAGCTGACTCACAAACGACCTCCCCACATGATCCACTGCAGCTGCCGCGAGAGCCTGGAGCGGCACCGCGTGCGGCGCCGCGAGCGGCAGGCAGAGCGCAGTCAGCGGGCGACAGCGCAGGAGCGTGGGCAACAGGGGAGCGGCAGCGCTACGGCTGGGAGCGCGCAGGGCCCGGGCGCGGAGGCCGGCGGCGCTCCAGGTGAGGAGGAGGCGCCTGCTGACGTGGCGGAGCATGTGCAGCAGGCGCAGCCAAGGCAGCAGCAGGTGCAGCAGCTGTCGCCAGCCAAGCAGGCGTACAAGCAGGCAACCCAGAGGTCCAGGCAGCAGCCGCTTAAGCAGTCACCCAAGCGCCAGTCACCAAAGCAGCAGCCAAAGCAGCAAGTGCAGCTGCCACAGCTGCATTGTACCAAACAGCAGCCGCAGGGGCAGCAGCAACAGGGGCATGAGCAGCAGCACCCGACCAAGCAGCAGCACCTGGGGCAGCAGCAGCAGGGGCATGAGCAGCAGCAGCCGGCCAAGCAGCAGCAGCAGGGGCAGCACCCAGGGCAGCAGCTGCACCAGCCGCCGCCGCCTCAGCTGCCACATGTGCAAGTTGCACGCAAGCGCAGCTTGGAGGCAGAGGAGGACAGCCGGCCGCTGTCAGCCAAGCAGCCCTTCTGGCTGGCCCCCTCTGCTGCTGCTGCACCGTCTACGACCGCCCAGCCCTCCTCCTCCCATGTTCCGCTTATCATAAGCAAGGATGCCTCTTCCAGCTCCATGTCAGCCTCCGGCGTAACATCCCCCAACTGTTTCGGGCAGGCGATGCAGCCGCAGGCGATTCCGGGGCACATGCAGCAGTCCAGCGCAGGCACGCTGCTGGGCGCACCGGCCATGCTGCAGCACGCACTGGCAGGCACTGCGTCGCAGGCACAGCAGCCCGCTTGGCCAGGCGCAGGCATGCCATCTCAGCAGCTCAGCTTGCTACAGGCAGCGCATGCCCAGGTGCCGCCAGCGGTGCAGCAGGCAGCGCACGCCGACGTGCCGCCAGCGGTACAGCTGCCGAGGCTTCCACAGTTGGTGCCAGGGCCAGCGACGGCCGATGAATGGGCCAATGCCGACTGGAGGTGCGGGGTGCAGGCGGCCACCGCTCCAGACCTGCTTTCGACTGGCATCCTGGGGCGGCTCTGGCCTGGGGAAGCCGGGCAGGCACCTCACCGCCAGCTGGCGGGCCAAGCAACAGGCCTGGTGCAGGCAGGAGAGGTGAGGCACACCTTCTCTGCAGCATGCACGTCTGGTGCCGCACCGGGCCGCGCCAGGGACTGCCTGAGCGTGCCAAAAGCCATTCCTTGCACCTGTGAGGGCAGGGTACGGTGTGGCACCACTGCCGAGGCCCCGCAGGCAAGCCGCACGCTGCGCCACGCTTCCCCGCTGCCGCGCCCTCCCAGCGCCCTGTGCCCACTCCCCTTCCCTCCCCCTGCAGCTTCCCGCCGACTTCTCTGCAGTACCCACCCCCGAGGAGTTGCTGGTCATATCCAGGGAGCTCGGGCTGGACCTGCGGGCAGTAGGCAGCTGCCTGAAGCTGGCGCCGCCACCGCCCCTGCCGCCCGCGCTGGCGCAGCGGCACTGGCAGGAGTGTCCCATGCCCGAGCAGCAGGCACAGCAGGAGCTCTGGGGGAGTCAACATCTGTGGCAGCAGCAGCAGCAGCAGCATGCGTCGGCGCAGCTGGCGCAGCACGCACAGCGGCAGCATGCGTCGGCGCAGCAGGTGCAGCAGCAGCCGGCGGCGGCGGCGGCCGGCCAACCCCTGCTGCTGAAACACCCTTCAGTGGCAGCCCCGCACCCTCAGCATTGGCAGCAGCTTGCATCGGGGCCGCAGCACTTGCCCGACCACACTGGTGGCCTGCACCCCAGCCGGCACCCGCAGTGGCAGCCCTCTGCAGCTGCCGGCAGTGCCACCCAGACCTCCCTGCCCCCCCACCACGTGCCACAACTTGCGCCCCTCCCGTGCACCGTGCACCGTGAGGTTGCGGGCGATGCTCTGCCGCTCGGGGCCTGGCCGAGCGTGCCTCCGAAAGAGGGAGCGGATGACCGCACGGCGGAGGCCTATGCATGGATCTCCCGAGTGGAGTGCCTGTCGGTCGGCGCTGTCTAGCCGTCCGCCCCCTGGCGCGCCCTGCGTGTGCGCGCGGGGCAGCCTTGGATGTGGTCCATTTGGGCGCAGGGCAGCCAGGGCCTCCTAGCAGCGTGTGCACAATTCACACCCATCTTTTTGACCAGTCAGTACTGCAGTTTGACCAATCACTGCCTGACCGCCTGTACTTCCCTTTTGTCGCACTAATGACATCACTACTAGGCAATATTCTGCATCGAATCCACCCAAGCCAGCGCTCGCATACGTGCACGTCCATGCCAGTACCTATAATCAGAAACCTCTTTCTTGCTGATGGCGCCGGCTCAAGTGTGCGCTGCCTCCTTTCTCAGCGCCCCCACCCCATCTCACTTAGGACCCACGCCACATCACCCCTGACTCGAGATGCCCAGTCGGAATGCTCGTTACCTCACCCTGCACTATCAAGAGTCTAGCACATGCGTACCCGAGTCCACCCTCTCCCACACTGCCTGGCCTGACTCGGCATGACCTCCGACGCTGCAGCTGCAACTATCCATTTCGTTACGCCTGTGCACCCTCCGCCTCTTCCCTGCCCTAGCGATGTACCACATTTTGTTACTCCGGTGTGCCCCTCGGCCCTTCGTTTGCTCCGGCCTAACTCGTTTTGAATCGAAAGAACGTCCATCAAGCAGCACCAGGGCACCCTTCCTGGCCTCCTCCTCCTCCTCAGACTACTCGTCCCCTCTGGGAGCCAGATGCGAGCAGCGACAGCTCTGCATTTTATTCTGTGCCCCTGAGGCTCGTCTTGCACTCCAAAACTCTACGCAGGTGCCACCAAATACCATATTGATTTACGTGATGTATTATAATATATATATTAAATATATTATAATAAGACGAGCAAAAGCCCGGCAGGCTGACGTGGGTGCAGTGCACGTTCGGTTGAATGGCGGCAGGGTGGGCACTGGCACAGCAGGCTTGCAAAAAGGTCTAAGTCCATCCGCACCTTTAGGCTACATCAACCTGCAACCCAGGCATCGTCAGGTCTAATGGGTGCTCATTGGGCGAAGTTTCTTGGGCAGGTGGTGCACCGCGGCGTGCCAGCAGCCGGCGACAGCTCAGCACCCAACTTCCCCGCCATTGCGCCAATTCGGCTCAAGGCCACAATTCGGTGTGATACCCAGCTGCAATTGGCACAGCCAGGGATGGCGGACGCACAGGAGGAGGAGGAGGAGTCCCGCCAGTTGCTTGTCAGCCCGCACGCTTCCCTCGAAGTGGAAAACCATGTTGAACATCAGTCGCTACTGGGTCCAGGCCATGCGGCGGCGTGTCGAGCACTGCAGGCAAGCGCTGTGCTCCAAGGAGCGGCATGTGCATGTTCATCGTCCTTGAATGTGCGAAAGGCGTCAGCGGAGAAGTTCTAGCCGGCACGCTGCACGCCGAGATCAATGCCGGCGGCACCACCGCTGCCGCCGCTGCCTGCCGCCGCTGCCGCTCACGCCTGTCTCGCTGGTTCCTCGCCACACCTGCTGGCCATCTCTTTCTGGACTCAGGCGTCACACTTCCTCTCCACCTGGGGCCAGCGTGGCTGGGAGTTTACCGTCGGCCTGATCATGCTAGGTGCGAGGTGGGAGCCGAGCGCCGCCGCACTCTGTGTGCTCAGCGGCTGCCACCGTGGGGGCGCGCTTTCACTCTTAGCCACCACCCACCACACACCCATCCACACCCAATGGCCAAGGAACGTCAGCACCCACACAAGAAGGGTCCCCTTCCTTACAGAAACGCCCGCACCACGTCCCCGTAATCGCTGCTGCAAAGCTCAGCTTCAGCCGTTGCCAATCATCCACGCCAACCAATCCACGCCTGCCGCTGCCCACCACCCCGCCCCGCCGCCCCTCCCCCTCCCGTCTCCCGCCCTTCAGAGCTCCACCCGTCCTCTCTGGCGTTTGTGGCACTCTGGGGCCTCCTCGACTCGGCACTGTCGGTGGCATGCGGCGCCGCTGTGGGTGCTTATGTCGACGCCCACCCCCGCTTTGTAGCTGCCAGCAGAATGTATGTGCTGCAAAACAGCTGCGTCGCAGTCAGTGCTGCCTCCGCGCTGGGCCTGCTGTGGAGCGGCGCGCGCGCAGGGGCGGCGTACCGGGGCGGCCTGGCGCTGACGATGGCAGCGGGGGCGGTGAGCACGCTTGGGGCTTTGGGCAGCACACTATCAGGTGAGGCCTAGTCGGTGGCTGAGCAGGTGGGTGGCTGGGGTGCACAGGCATGTGGGGTGGCAGGTGCATGGGGAAGTGGGCCTCAATTGGTGGCGCATCTAGCTGCAATCCTGCGCCGTCTGCTGCCGCTCTTGACCCCCATGCTCCCACCCCCCCCTTGCTCTTGCCCTTATGGGCCCGTTCTGGTGCAGTGGAGCGGGAATGGACCAAGGCCTTGTGCGGCAGCAACAACTCGGCACTGGCAGCACTCAATGCAGCCATGAAGCGTATAGGTAGGAGGCGGCGGGCATTGCGGGTGGGTGGGCATTGCTGTGGGCATGCCTGCACAGCCACAGGCACTGAGCTTGGATCACCACCCCTCCGCCCTCGTGCGCGACCCGCCTGCCTGCATTAGTGTTTCGCCCACCTGCCCTCCAACTTCCTCGCTTGCCCTCTAGCGCACACGGCGTGCTTGCCCGCCTGTGCCGGCTGCGCGCCTTACCAGCTCGCTTACCTGCCTGCCTGCCCGCCCCCCTACTCACCCTCCATCCATCCAAGTCCTCCGCTGCAGACCTCATTTGCCTGATAGCCTCTCCGCTCATGGCGGGACTGGTCATGCAATATGGTGGGGGCAAGCCCATGGTGGCAGCCACTCTGGTGCTGCTGAGCTGGAACATGCTGGCATGGCTGCCAGAGGTGCTGCTGTTGCGCTACGCCCAGCGGTGCAGCCCTGCCCTGGCAGCCGACCGCCCACCTGCCAAACCCAGCGGCAGCAGCAGTACAGGCGGCCGTGCAGGCGCTGAAGCGGGCACCGACGCCAGCAGCAGCGACGGCGGCCTGGCGGCAGCAAGCACCGGCTCCGCCAGCGGGCGGCACAGCAGCGGATGGCGGCGGGTGGCGGGGGCTGTGCGGGGGCACGTGCAACCTTGGGTGCTGTACGCGCAGCAGCCTGCTGCCCCAGCGGCCCTGGCCCTGGCTCTTCTGTACCTCACAGTACTTTCCTGGGGCACTCTGATGACAGCCTACCTGAAGGCTCTGGGGCTGCCCGAGGCTGAGCTGGCGGGTTACCGTGGGTGAGGGGGCAGTACAGGGCAGGGGGCTGGGCGGGCGGGCAGTACATGTGCTTACCACCTCTCATGCCTGCTCACTTTAAGGCAGTGGGCCCGCACATCGCTGAGGTGGCAGCATAGTGCGGGTGAGGGGCAGCAGTACAGGCAGGAGGGCGTACCGCCGGCGACGGGGCGGTGCAAGCAGGAAGGGTGTACAGTGGGAAAAGCAGCAGTGCACGGCAGGAGCCCAGGGGTGATTACGGGCGGAGGGCGTGATGCACAGGAGAGAGCAGCTCTGCTTCCGGGCAGCTCACCTGCCTATTAGGCCGTCCTCCTGTTTTGCTGCGGTGAGAGGTGCTTGCAGTCACCTTTCTCCTCTCTCTCCCTCCTGCAACCCGGCTGTCTCTTCTCTTGTCCACCTTCTCCCTTTGCCTCGCCAAACGCTTCCCCCCTGCCGGCACCCGCCCCGCCCGCTGCAGGCTGGGTGCACTGAGCGGCATCCTGGCGACACTCACCTTCCCCCCGCTGCACCGCCGGCTGGGGCTGGTGCCCATCGGCGCCCTCTCCATCTGGCTGCAGCTGGCCTGCCTGCTGTGCGGTGTGCTGCCTGCTGTGGTTGCCGCGCTGGGCTGCGCGGTGGCGCCACGCGTCCGCACCTACGCGCTGGTCTGGGGCCTGGTACTGTCCCGCTTTGGTCTGTGGAGCTTCGACCTAGCTGCCAACCAGCTGATCCAGGAGACCACAGCGCACACTGTGCTGGGCAGCGTGGCGGGCGTGCAGGGCAGCCTGCAGTCGCTCTGCCAGATGGGCGCTTACCTGGCAGGCGTGCTGCGCCCCTCCACCGACCAGTTCACCCTTCTGATGGCCGGCTCATGTTGTATAGTGGGCCTGGCCGCCGCTCTGTTCACCGCTTTTGCGCTGCGCACCGCCTGCGGTCGTGGCCTGCACAACCCGGCGGCGGCGCTGCCGCCAAACGCCGGCGGCTGAGTGGCGGGAAGCAGTGGGCTGCGTCACCTGAGAGCCGCTGCCAACCGGAGCCTGAGCACGGCATCGGGGACTGGCTGCGCGACCTCCACTCTCCAACTTTTGCCCCAGCACTGAGCATTGAGAACCCAGCACTGCTGCTATTTTTCTCCATACTTGCGCCGACTACAAGCCTTATGCCTGTCACACAAACCCTCTCAGTACTGTAACCTGAATAGTGGTACTGCAAGCCAGTCAGCCTTGCAAGTCTGCGCAATGTGGGAGAGAGTATGCTCACTGCATAGAGGGTGGAGAGCCGGAGGGCCCCCACTTGTATTGGGTTGCGAGAGGCGGTGCAAAAATAGTGGGCAGCACCGGCTGGCTGCTTGAAACTCCGTGAATTGGGTAGCAATGGCGACGAGTGCTCAACAAGTGCTTGGAATTGGCCGTACTGAGCGGGGCCAGGCACACGCCGCGCTCTCAGCTGCAGGCTGCCCGGCGGTCCCGCCAACGACTGCATGCTCTGCATGCTCAGCAAGGCCATGTCACAGCAGGTCGCCCCCGGCTGCTGCATACGCCTCCCGCTGCTCTGCTGGCACCAGGTCAGCAACCGACAGCAGCTGGAAGGGAGGCTCTGCCGCCTGCAGCTGCTCCCGCCACTCGCCGGCCGTGAGCACAGTCTTCTGAAACGTGGCTTTGAAGCCCTGCATGGGGGAGAAAGGCGTCCACATGAGTGGAGGGCCATAGGTGGCAGCAGCAGCAGCAGCAGCAATGCAGAGTAGTTCCGGAGCTTCAATGCAAGACACGGAGCGTCAAACACAAGCACACAGCAACGGCCGAGCTTGCAGCAGGCCGGCTGAGGCAGGGCTTTAAAAGGAAAGAAGGCCAGGCCCAACGGCGGCCCAACGCTCGTGCATCCGGGCGAGCAGGCAGGCAGGGATGGGCAGGCCACTCACCCCCCATGCGTCCACCACGGCAGCCAGCGGCGCACGCGCCACCGCCACACAGTGGCCGCCACCAAGCTCGTGCAGATGGAATGCCCAGTCATGCAGGGGCGTGCCACACACGCGCGCCGTGGCTGCAGCGGGCGAGGGCGGAGAGCAGCTGTCGGGTTGGCAAGGCATGCAGGCAGCTGCCAGAGCATGCACAGGCTGCACTGGCGCATGCAAGCACAGGCAGCCTGGGGGCACGTTCACACTGTCGCACAACCAAGCTGGCAGGTATCCGACGCGGTATCCAATGCACACAGCAGTGCAGGTGCTGCCACCCAGCACAGCGCGCCCAGCCTGGCCTGGCATTCAAGCACATGCACTCTATGCTGCGGGCCACTGCACCTTGTCACAGTTGGTGGCAAGGTGCATGAAGGGAAGGCAGCAGTGTGGGTTTGGGTCCCTGGGGCTGGCTGTCGAGAAAGTGATACCAGAATCTAAGCCAGCGATACGGGCGCAGGCGGGGAGGCGCACCTGTGGCGCCGGCGACAGTGAACTCCACTTGCTTCAGCTCAAAGCCAAGCCCCTCCCCGGTGGCCTTCACATACGCCTCCTTCAAGCTCCAGTGCTTCCTGCGGCACAGTGCACAATGGGAAAGGTCGCGCGCAATATGCAACTCAGCATGCCACTTGACAGCCAACCTGTCGGAATCAGGCCCTGCATCCCATCCTACCAAGTGCACACACCTGAACTCCGCTTCCTGCTCTGCCTCCCCGCCTGCGCCCCGAATGCTCTCCCACTCGAAGGGCGTGAACTGCTGCTCAAAGGAGCGGAAGAAGTCTGGCAGGCCGCCAGGCGGCGTTGCGCTGGCAGCGCCACGGCGGCGCACGCGCAGCGGCGCGGCAACGTCGCAGCCGCACACGCACACGGGCTCTGATGCCAGCACTACATAGTCGCCCTGCAGGCGACGGTGTGTGTGGGTGCTGTCACTTCCATTGTGCGGGGCCAGGAGGGAGTGGATCACACTGGGAATGGGCACAGGGGCGCTAGTGCAAGCCGGCACAGCGGTAGAGTACAACGGCTGTCCGGCCGTCTTCTACCGCCTGCCGCCCGCTGTCCCTCGTACCCCTGCCGCCCCTCGCACCTCATGTGACACGCTGTAGTTCCAGTTGGGTGCTGGGCCTGCAGCCTTGCCAGGAGGTGCATTGGCTACATAGGGCTTGCCCCCACGCGTGCGCCGGCACTCCACCTCGCCCGACGGCAGGCCCAGTGCCGCTGCGGCAGCGTGCCTCGCCAGCAGCCGGCTGACCAGCGCCCTTCGCTGGTCCTCAGCCTGCTTCAGCCGCGTGCACTGCTGCTGCTCTTCGAGGGGCAGCAGCGACAACAGGAAGTCCCACTCCGCGCCTTCCGGCTCCCAAGCGTTGGTGTGCACCGCAAGGCGCAGTCTACACGGCTGCACGGTCATGCGTGTCTTCTATGAAGGATGCCGGAAGCGCAGCGCCACAAAAGCAGTCAGCGGTATCGACCCAAGTTCAGCCGGGGCGCTGGATGGCGAGGGGCAGGCGCATGCTGAGCAGGTTTGACGATCAATGCGCGATCGCAGCAACCACCGAGATGCCGCCACGGTGCAAGAGAACAGCAGTGTGCGCTGCAGCGCGCTGACGTATTGGGCGCCGGCGCCGCACTGCTGACGACTCGACTTGACGTGCCCTTCACTTCTGGGGTGTCAATGTGTTACAGCTGCTGTGTTGCTAACAGAGGAGCGAGCTGAGAGGGTAACAAGGGAGGAAAGTGAGCGACAAAACAAAAAAATGCGCCGCGAAAAGTTTTCCCAGTCCGGCCCTGCGTTGCCGGGCCGGCCACGCCGCCGCGCCGCTCAGTAGCGGTAGTGAGCCGGCTTGTAGGGCCCCTCCACAGGCACGTTGATGTACTGCGGGGTTCAACAAGGGGAGGAGAAGGGTCGGGTTGAGGTGAGGTGGGGGGTGGGGGTGGGGTGGGGCGAGGGTGGGGTGGGGCGAGGCGGCGAGAGGCACGCGGCGGCAATTTCTCCGCATCCGTTTTCCACAAGCAACACACCGGACCCTGCACAAAGCATCCCTTTTCCACAAGCAACACACACCGGACCCTGCACAACGCATCCCTTTTGCACAAGCAACACAGCGGACCCTGCACAAACACAGCAGCACGCCGCGTGCGCTCACCGCGGCCTGGTCGGCGGACAGCTGGGTCAGCTTGGCGCCCAGCTTGTTCAGGTGCAGCGCCGCCACCTTCTCGTCCAGGTGCTTGGGGAGCACTAAGTGGGAGGGAGGGGGGGCGCGGGGAAGGAGATTGAAAAGAGAATAAGGGAGCAGAGGGGGCAGCACCTAGCACGGAAAGGCTGACCGAGTACCCCGCGCCCTCCCCACACATCCCACAAGCCCCGAACCCTGCGCCTCCCATAGGACACATCTTGCCCCATCTCCTGCCCCTCCTCTGTAGAGCCAGCCAAGGGGTCGTGCCGCACTCACCGTAAACTGCAGGCAGGCAGTGTGCGGGGATGAGGGCAGGGGGGGAGGGGGGTGAGATCACGAGATGCAGCGTGAGGAGAGGGTGCACACAGCACGGAAAGGCTGGCAGAACACCAACCCGCGCCCTTCCCCAAGACCCCCTCGAGCGCTGGACCCGGCCCCTTCCTGTGAGGTGCTGTGAGCAACCTGGCTCTTCCCCGCCGCTGCCCCTTCCTCCTCGGTAGCACCAACCAAGCAGAAGTGCGGCACTCACCCTTCTTCTCGTACTTGCCGCTGTTGCGCTCGTTCCACAGCTCCAGCTGCGCAATGACCTGCGGGGGTGGGCGGGCACCACAGGGGCGGGGGTGAGGCGGGGGTGCATGCGCAATGCGGGGCGGCAGCGCCCACTGCTCGCCGCGCCCACCGGGCCAGAGCCAGCCAGGCTGCTCCCTCCCCGCCCCACCCACCGGCCAGGAATGTGTCCCCCCCTGCAGCGCACCCCCAGAACCCACCTGGTTAGTGAATGAGCAGGACATGACGAAGGAGGGGTGGCCGGTGGCGCAGCCCAGGTTGAGCAGGCGGCCCTCCGCCAGCACAATCACGCCGTGGCCGTCGGGGAAGATGAAGCGGTCCACCTGGGGCTTGATGTTCTGGCTGCAAAGGCGGAAGGGGAACAGCAGAGGCGGAGGGGGTGAGCGGGCGCGGAGGTGAAGGGTCCACCAGCGACAGGCCATCCAGCCCGGTCCCGCAGGTGAGCAGCTCTACACACTCATCCGCCAGGCATGCGTGCCCTGCCTGGCCAGCGCCACTCCGTCCCCTGAGTTCGTCGTCTCAACCCGGCGCACCGCTTCCCCCGCCCTGCTTCCCCCACCAACAGAAACAGTCGGCTTCCCAGCACTGAGCGCTGCGTGACCCGGGGCTCACCGCTTGATGCCGGGGTAGTTCATGAGGCCGGCCATGTCGATTTCGTTGTCGAAGTGGCCGATGTTGCCCACAATGGCGTTGTTCTTCATCTTGGCCATGTCGGAGGCCTGCGAAAAATGGGGTTAATTTATTTTTTTTTAAATAAAAAAATTTAAACCACAGTTAACCTCGACGCCACCAGCCGCCCCAAGCGCGTTGCCGGCCCTCCCGATCGCTACGCGCCGTCCAACAAACTGCGCAGGAAGACCACCGAGGACTTGAGGCAAGGCCCCAGGGCGCGATGCTGCCGGGCAAGGTTTGGCACACACAATGGGCGGGGCGGGCGGCGGCCGCCCGCTCCGCCGCCTTCGCAGCCACTTCCAGCCAGCTGCCACCTTCCCCAGTGCCACCCTGCCTGCAGGCCGGCACTGGTGTCCATGGCGGGTAGCGGCGGCATCGGCGGCATGCTGCACGGCCGCGAGGGCAGCGACACGGTGGTCGGCGCGACGCTCAGCCTGGACCTGGCTGTGGCCCGCTGGGGCCGCCGGGCCGGTGAGCGCGGCCTGGAGCTGGACGGCGACAGTCAGCGTGTGGCAGAGTTCTTTTCGAGCAAGAAGCCCAAAGGCCAGAACCCGCAGCAGGGCTCAGGCGCACGCCGCGGCGGCGGCAAGTCTGGCCAAGGCACAGCGGCAGAGAAGGCTGCAGAGCGCGCGGCGGTTGCCGCCAGCCAGCTGGGCCTGGCCCTGCCGGCTGGCGGTGCTGCGGCAGCGGTGCCGGTGGCAGCCGAGCGGCCCCACTGCTTCTGGTGCCACGCGCTGAGCCCGGGCCCGGGCGAGACGTGCACCTGGTGCCCCTACAAGCAGGGCGACATTGCCCGGCGCATGTGCGTGGCGTGCGCCAACTCGCACCGCCGCAACGCACTGGGCAGCGCGCGGCCGGCGGCCGCGCTCTGCCCCGGCTGCCCTGGCTGCAGCAAGTGAGCTGCAGCAAGTGAGCTCTAGCAACATCCGGGATGCACTTGGCTTCTTTTGGTGCACCATTCGTGTGCACGTGTCAAAACCCATCCCCATGTAAAGATTGAAAAGATGGGAGACTGCACTGCGAGCGGTTTTCGGCGGGCGCAGGGCCTAGAGGCACAGGCGGTGGGGTGGCGTTCACAATTCTCGCTGGCAGCTCTTATAATGCCCTGTGCTGCACGATCCCATGCACACACACAAGCGCACACACAACAGGGCAGTACAGCACAGCACAGGGCAGCACAGCACAGCACACACGAGCCCAGCCCAGCCCAGCTGTCGGCTCATCATGACCATGTCCTGTGCTGCATGCGCGCACACCAGCACAGCACAGCACAGCACGGCTGCCCCCCTCACCATGATGATGTCCTTGTTGCCGGTGGTGGTGATGAAGATGTCGGCGGTGGACAGGACGTCCTCCAGGGGGGCCACCTGGTAGCCCTCCATGGACGCCTGCGGGGCGCAAGGGGACACAGGGCAGAAAGGTGGGAGGCGAGAGGGTGCATAACAAGTGCTTGAAAAGGCCACCTGGTAGCCTTCCATGGAGGCCTGCCAGCCCATCAGGGAACACAGGGGGGGGTCGTGGCAGGGCGGGGAGGTATGAGGTGAGATGGTGCAGAAAACGAGTGCTTGCAGAGGGGCAGTCTTGGTGGCCCTCCAGTGGGGGGAGGAAAGAAGGGGTGGGCAAGCCTCATGAGCAAGCACGTACCGCGCCACCCTGTCCGCTGCACTCTGCTCCATCCATGCCCACTGCTTGTGACCGCGTGCACCCACACACACGCACAATCATACACACACACAATGCATGCACATGCTGCATCCGTCCCTACCTGCAGCGCGCAGATGGGGTCGATCTCGGCCACGATCGTGCGTGCACCCGCCGCCTTCATGGCGTAGGCGGAGCCCTTGCCCACATCACCGTAGCCGGCCACAAAGGCGGTCTTGCCAGCAATCATGACGTCTGCAGAGCAATGCGGGGGAAAGAGGGGCGTCGTTGCAGTGATGCGGCAGGCAGGAGGGTGGGGCAGGCGGACGGAGTGGGAGAGGCGCAGGGACGGCAGGGCGGCATGCCGTGCGTGCTGCGCCTCAGCATGTGGTCGATGATGGGCCACACACATGTTGCTTGCCACGCACTTCCCAGCAGCTCGCATTCGCCACATTCCACCCAAGCAAATGTAGCCTGCGTGATGCCGTCGTGCAGGGGGCACCCGCTCGGCTCCCAGCCCGCCCACCCCACATCCCAGAGTGACCAGGGAAGGCAACAAGGCCCCCTCACACCCCCCAGCCCGACGCACACGCCCACCCACCCCCTCACCGGTGGCGCGCATGATGCCGTCGGGGAGGGAGTGGCGGCAGCCGTACACGTTGTCAAACTTGGACTTGGTGACGGAGTCGTTGACGTTGATGGCGGGGAAGAGGAGGGTGCCGGAGGCGGTCATCTCATACAGGCGCTTCACACCCGTGGTGGTCTCCTCAGACACGCCCACCAGCTTGGCGGCCATCTTGCGCCACCTGGGGCGGGGTGAAAGAAAGGAAGGAAGAAAGTGCGAGGGAGGGGGAGGTTGAGTGTCGGGTGGAGCATGGCGGGGGTGCATGGGCAGAGCGGTGATCTCATGCGCCATGCCCTACCAGCTTGGCGGCCAGAACTTGATAGCTTGGCGGCAGGAGGGAGGGGCAGCAGAAGCGCGGGATGGCAGCGCGACAGGCAGCAGAGCCATGCACCCAGCACGGCATGCTTCCCAGTGCCCTCATTTCTTCCCACCATCATCACTTTAGTTTGCTGGGGGCGCCCCCAGGCCGACACAACCGGCCCCAGCACAGCTAGCTTCAGACCACCGTGCCCTGCCCCCAGCCCCTCTGCCAGCCCACCCTCTTCCACCCGAAGGCCCACAGCCCCAAAAAAAGGGAGCCCACACCAGCTGGGCTCACTTGTTGGGGGGCGCCCCCAGGCCGACACGAGCGGTCCCAGCACAGCCCTAGACCACCAGCCCCTGCCCCCAGCCCCTCTGTCTGTCCGCCCTCTTCCACCCCACAAGGCCCCAGGGAGCCCACAAGGGCTGGGCTCACTTGTTGGGGGTCTTCTCCAGGCCGTCGCGGATCAGGCCCAGCACAATCTGGAACTCGGGGTTATCGGTGGAGGTGGGGTCGGGCTTGGAGCCGTCCTTCTCAAAGGCCTCCTCAGCCTTCACGCCCTCTGCCGGGGGGAGGGGGGGGAGGGGGGGGAGGGGCGGGAAGCAGAGAGAGAGGATGAGTGGGGGGAGGGAAAATAGCGGGGGGACGGGTCAGACCCAACTCCCGAAAGCTCCGAAGCAAGCTGACACAAGCGGGTGATGCAAGCGACAACACAACCACGCACCGTGGATGAGCAGGGTGGCGTCACCGCCGTCGTCAACCAGCAGGTCGGGGCCGTCGGCATCGGGCCAGGTCAGCATCTGCAGGAGACCAGAGTGGCGAGAGGATGTTGTGAGAACACGTGCCAGCAGTCGCAGTGTGTCAGTGCCAGGGCTGGGTGCATGTGCACTGTGAGGGCCTGGCACCTCGGGCACCGCCACACATCCAATTGCAGCTGCAGCAACCGTGACAGGCTCAGCGGCCCCAACAACCGACTCTTCATAAGTTTGCAGAGGAGCTAGGAGAGGAGCAACCCACCTGCTGAGTGCGTGCCCCATTGCACCATGCATCCAAGCACCAACCACACCCTCACACCAAGGCATAAAAAACAATCAGACAAAAGTCAGGGCAGAGAAGGGGGCCGCAGCACCCACCTGCTCGGTGCACCACCAGTACTCCTCCAGGGTCTCCCCCTTCCAGGCGAAGCAGGCGGCGGAGTCGCGGGCCACGGCGGCGGCGGCGTGGTCCTGGGTAGAGAAGATATTGCAGGAGCACCAGCGCACGTCGGCGCCCAGGGCGGTCAGTGTCTCGATCAGCACGGCCGTCTGGATGGTCATGTGCAGGGAGCCGGCGATGCGGGCGCCGGCAAAGGGCTGCTTGGCGCCGAACTCGGTGCGGCAGGCCATCAGGCCGGGCATCTCGGCCTCGGCCAGGTCAATCTCCAGGCGGCCGAAGTCGGCCTGGCTCATGTCCTTGACCTTGTACTGCAGGGTGGGTGGACGGCAGCGGCGGAGGGCGGGGCGCGTTTAAAATGCGGGTGGTTGAAGCAGGGCAAATGTGCAGAACACTGCTCGCTGGGCAGGAGGCAGGGGCGCCGTGTGTCCAAGAGAGGACGCAACGGGGGCCAGGGTGCAGTTGAAGTGGACAGAAGGAGCAGGGGTGAGGATAGTGGGGCAGCGAGGGCGGCGCAAGGTGAACCCACTGGCGGCGGCGGCAGGTGGCAGAACTTTGCGCTGCAGTTGCTGGGCGGCCCGGCTGCGCCGCGTGCGATCACCCCGCGGTCTCCACCACATGTTGCCAGCGGGGGTGCCCTGGCTGTGTGGAGGCGCCGCCGCAGGCCATCACCCACTGCAGCGGCCGCTGGCACGCTGATCGCACGCCGCCCGCCAACCATCTGGTCCCAAGCAATGCATCAGTGTGCATTAGAACACAGGGCAGCCCGCCGCCGAGCAGCTCGGCTCGGCTTCGACGATCAACGCACCTCCCGCCCACCGGCGTTCTTGTCCACGCTCAGGTTAACGGCGGTCGTCATCTTGAAAGCCTGTTGTGCCCGACCGTTCCAAAGCTGGAGAGAAAGGGAGTGAGGGGGGCGGGAGGGCAGCACTTGGGCACCAGAAGACCCCGACCCGATGCCACCTGCCAGAATTGAAATGTTCGGCACATGTTCGATACCGCATCGCCGCCAATTGGTCACTGAGCGATGGCTGACTGGGGGACCACACGCAGGGTGGCTGTGCACGGGGCGTCGGGGCGGGCGTCATGTGCCAAGCTCAAAATGAAGCGTTTCCCAGGTTTGTGACGCACTCTATGTGCCCCAGACTGGCATTCAATGCCAAAGCAGACGCCTTTAGGCCGCCCACACGCGGGTTGCATACGGCAGCTCTGGCCGCCGCCGGCGAGGGCCGCCGCCTTGCCACAGAGCTCACGTGGGAGCCTGGTCTTGCCTTGCCACCCAGGGTAAGCACCGAGCAGACGCCTTGATGGATGGCAGGGGGATGCGGCAGCGGGCATGCCAGCCACAGTGGCTCTGCCCCAAAGGGGGCCGCAAGCCCAACCCGTCGCTGTTGTACTGCCATGGTCACATGACCAGGCAGGGCCCCCCTTCTGCCACAGAAGGGCATGCCGCATACTCATCAGACAGCATGCAGGCAACGTGTTTGGTCAGACACGCTCGTGAGACTGCATGTTCCCAGGTGGGCTCCGCTGGCGATTGCTGTTGCAAGTGCACGCCGCATCGCAGCAGTCCTGTCCAGGACACCCGGCCATGGCCGCCAATGCCACCTGCCTGGCAGGCCTCAGCACCAAGCATACAGGTTTCCTGCGATGATGGCTGTTTTCTGGATGCTGCTGTTTTAGAGGATTGATGTTCCAACTTGTAGCATGGCTCCAGAACCAGGCAGACAGGATGGCCCCCCCTGTTGGCCACTTGTTGCACTGTCCTCTCCAGCATCCGGTGCCTCCTGCCTCCAACACTCTTTGACAGAGGCTGCACGTTGACAGCTGAGCTTAAATATGGCGGTGCTGAGTGGAAGGGGAGGCCAGCAACGAAATGTGGGTGGTGGACAGAAGCAGGCAGCGGAGGTACACACAGGGGGCGCGCCCGGCCGGGTATGGTACATGTTGGGGGCAAGAGAAGGCGGAGCGAGGGGCGCGCACAGTGGGAGGGCAGAGCGGGAACTCAGGCCGAGAGATCGAAAAATGCTGGCGGCGGCGGCGGTGCATGGGGAGCCAAGTAGCGCTGACGGCGGTAGCTGATGACGTGGCCATGAACACCCAGCCGTGCTCACACACAGCAGCGCCAGCCCCAGCCCACACCACAGGCCAGCCGGCCAGCCAGCCAGCCGCCCCCTCACACAGCAGGCAATCACTCGTCTGTGCTGCCGGGTCCGTCCTTGTTGATCTGGAGCACTGCCATGAAAGCCTGCAAGGGGGGACGCAAAGTGGGAGAGAGGCACAACAGGGCACACGAGGGGTCGGAAGGCGGTAGCGGGGTAAGGGGCTGGGGCAACTTGCTTCTGCCGTACCATTGCAGGCAAGCCACCCACCCACCCACGCCCTGGGTGACTCCACCCATGCCGTACCAAAGCAGGCCACCCACCCACCCACCCACACACCTCCTGGGGCACGTCCACCTTGCCCAGCGACTTCATCCGCTTCTTGCCCGCCGCCTGCAACGGGGCAAGGGAGGAGAGGGGAAGGGGTGCAAGAAATGGGGCGCAGGGCACGAGGCAGGCTGCCACCAACTGGCACACACCCATGCACACGAGCCGGGGCAAGCACGCGTGTTCCGGCCCCCTTCCCTTCCTCAACCCTTCCTTCCCCAGCTCCTTTACTGCACCTCCAAAACCACCCCATCTTCCCTCCGTGTTCCCCTCCCTCTGCCTCCCAACAAGGCGGCAGCCGCCGCGCACCTGCTTCTTCAGCAGCTTCTTCTTACGCGAGATGTCTCCTCCGTAGCACTTGGCCAGCACATCCTTGCGCAGCGCAGGGATGGACTCTGCAGGGTGTGTGGGGCAGGGGCGTGGGTGTGGGTGTGTGCGTGTTACATGCGGGGAGGACCAGCTGTGTGCAGAGGGCCAGCAAGGCGCAGCATGGAGATGGGCTGCTGCACAAGAGGGTGCGAGGGTGCGCCTGCCCAAGGGTGGGCCCAGGCTGCGCAAACATGGGCGCCGTGCTTGAAGGGACACCGCCGCCTGGCGCCGCCATTTACAAAAGTCACCCCCACTTCAGGCACAAGCCCGAGGCCCGCTGCCTCACAACCTCGATAGCCTCACAACCTACTCCGTCCACCTGTACATCCTGACAACCTGCCAGTACCACCGAAACAGCCTGACAACCTGCCAGTACCACCGAAACAGCCTGACAACAGCCAGCTAGCCCCACCATGCCAGGCCAGTGCGCACCAGCAGCACCACCCAGCAGTACCCACCCACCCGCCCCACCCACCCGAGGCCACCACCCGGTTGCCAATGGCTGCCTGGATGGGCACCCTGAACTGCTGGCGGGGGATGAGCTCCTTCAGCCGCTTCACCAGCGCCTTGCCCACCTGCAACCCAGTGGTGCCAGCGCGGGGGCGGGGCAGGCGGTGCCGGGGATGAGCTGGGCAAGCGGCGGGCAACACACAGCAGTGGGTGGACAGCCCTGCCAGGGACTGAGGGAGCGAGCGAGCAGATAGCGGGCATAGAGACAGCGGTTCAACGCACAGCACGCACCGCAGGTGGGGAGGCAGCCCCTTGGGGCGCTCTTCCAGGGACTGGCCCGGCCGCTGGGAGTCGGGCGGGGTGGGGCCAATGCCCGCAGCACATCGCACCAGATAACGCCACCGTCCTCCCGACACGGCCATCCCCCAATCACTGGAAAGGGGTTCCACTTACGTAGTATGCGTTGTCCCTGTGCACAATGTTTGCCAGCGGCTCCACCATCTCTCCATTGATCTTGATGTCCAGCAGCACCAGGTCGTTCTCACGGTACCTGCGGGGCGGGAAGGCAGTACGCCAGCATGGCACCAGCGCCACGTCAGCACCATGGGCAGCATGCGAAGCGGACGTGATGCCTTTATGCAGGGGCCAGGTCGGTCCCACACACGAATAAACGAATGAGCCTCCCGTCCCGCCCCTCCGCCCCCCACCCCCTGCCCTCACCCCGTGACACATTATTCCTCAAAGGATATTACAGTGCTACCCCCCCGGCCTCCCCCTCCCCCCCTGCCCTCACCCCGTGATGGCATACTCCATTGAGGATAATACAGTGCTATCCCCCCCCCGCCCCCCACCCCTTCCCCTCACCCTGTGATGGAGTACTCCATGGAGGCGTAGCCCCGGCTGCGTGACTTGAGGACGTCAAAGAAGTCGGTGACCACCTGCGCAGGGGGGCATGGGGGAGGGGCTGGGTTGGAGAGGCACGGGACACTGGGCACGCCGCACCCGCTCTTCCCAAGTGTCAGCTTGTCGTCACATGGCATGGCCACAACCGCCACCTCGGTGGTCCCCACCCCCTGAGGAGCGGGGCGGAGAAGGGGCCCTTGCACACACCCACACCCCGGCCCCGCCCCACACAATCAACCCAGCTGCTGCGGGGCCCACCTCTGCCAGTGGCATGTTGTACACCAGGGTGGTGCGCGTCTCGGTGAGGTACTGCATGTCAACGTACTCCCCCCGCCGCTGCTGGGCCAGCTCCATGATGCTGCCCACATACTCCTTGGGGGTGATCACCTCCAGCCTGCGGGTGGGGGGTGCAAGGGGGGAGGAAGCGGTGTGATGACGGGGGAGGGCAGGCAGATACAGGAAGCCCTTGCTGGGGGGCACCTTTGGAGGAATGCTGCCCACTGCTTCTGGGGGGGACCACTTCCAGACTGCTCCCCACCCCCTGGAACGACACGACTCACTGCATGTGTGGCTCACAAACGAATCCTGCTCATGCCGATTTCAGTGCATGCCCTCCCGCTCCTCTACAACCTCTGCCCTCATCTCCCACTCACTCCCCTGCCCCCACGGCACCGCACGTAGGGCTCGGAAATGCCCTCACTTCCCACTCCCCTGCCCCCACGCACCGCATGTACGGCTTGGAAATGCCCTCATCCCTTACCACCTGGTGGTCAACATTCACATCCCTCACACACACGCACCGCACGTAGGGCTCCGAGATGGAGTCCAGCCGGTTGGCCTCGGGCAGCTTGGAGGGGCAGTCCACAATGATCTCCACACCGCTGGTCGTGATGGCCTTGAACACAACCTGAGGAGCGGTGGGGCACACATGGAGGGGGGAGGGAAGCACGGCGCGGCGGGCGTGAGGCGGGGGCAGTGTGGGATTAGCTACTGGGGGTGGCCCCGTGACAGCGGCGTGAGACAACAACACTTTGGGGGGAAGGGGAGGGAGGGAAAGGGAGGGCGGGGAGAGAGGATGAGCCCTTCAACACTCGAAGAAGCCACCGCAGCAGCCACCCTGCTGGCTCGCCTCACGCCCACCCTCAGCACCCGCTGCCCACCGTGGGTGCTGTCGTGATCAGGTCCAAGTCGTACTCGCGCTCCAAGCGCTCCTGCAATCAAGATGGAGAGTCAAGTACACATAAAGTTGAAATGGTCGCACCGTGCAGCAGACCCGGGATCCCGCACATCTCCCAGCTGCCTGCCCGTCAAACAGGGGCTACAGCCCGCCTGCTTGATCTCTCAGCCGCCTGCTCCCCACCAGGGCAGCTCCCCAACCAGAGGGCGCAGCCCATCTGCAAGAACCCTCAGCCCTGCCGAACCCCCCAAACCAGCACCCCACCCAGCTCCCCGCACCCAGAGGGCTGCGGCCTACCTGCACGATCTCTCAGCCGCCTGCCCCCCCCAAACCAGCACCCCACAGCCAGCCAGCTCCCCAACCCAACACGAGGCTGCTGCACACGCACTCAGCGACCGGGCCGCAGTCCCACGCTTCTGAATCTTCCCAGCTGCACAATCTCCCCAGCTGCGTGCCTCCCAAACAGGCAGCTCCCCAGCAGCCCCCCAACCATCATACAAAGGCCGCCGCCCACCTGCACGATCTCCATGTGCAGCAGCCCCAGGAAGCCGCAGCGGAAGCCAAAGCCCATGGCGCTGGACACCTCTGGCTCAAACTGCAGGGCGGCGTCGTTCAGCTGCAGCTTGAGCAGGGCGTCGCGCAGCTCGGGGTACTGATCCGCGTCTGCAAAAAAACAGACAACACACATACGCACACACACGCGTGCTAGGTCAGACAACTGAGTGTGTAATAAACAGGGTCGGGTCCACGGCAGCTTGGGGGCGACCCGGTTGCAGGTCCCGCCCCCGGCACCCTCTTCAGTACCCGCAGTACCAAGCACACCAGCAGCCTACCCACCCGTGGGGAAGAGGCCGCAGAAGACCATGGGCATGACCTCGGTGTACCCTTACACCCCGTCAGTACCCGCAGTACCAAGCACCAGCCACCTACCCACCCGTGGGGAAGAGGCCGCAGAAGACCATGGGCATGACCTCGGTGTACCCAGGCAGCGCCTCCGCCGCCGGCTGCTTCTTCAGGGTGATCGTGTCTCCCACGCGCGCATCGGCCACCTGCTTGATGGAAGCAGCAAGGTAGCCCACCTCGCCGGCATACAGGGCATCCACCTGGGGAGGGGCAACAGGGATGGCAGGAAGGTGAGGGGTTGGGGCGAGGGAGGGGCGGAGTGGAGCGGGGAGGGAGGGAAAGGGGTGAGGGGTGTGTTGAGTGGCCAGGCACGGGGCGAGGCGGCCGGCTAGTTTCACCTCGGCCCTCCACAGTACCAGGCAGCAACCCGGGGGCGCAGGGGGTGGTGCACCCAATGTGTGCCGCCGGTGCTTGCGTCGTTGCGGCCTCCTCCCTCCCTCGCGCTTTTCAATTGTGTGCTTCAAGGCAGACACCACCAGCGGCGGCCCCATGCCCCCCGGCAACAGGGCCGCCACCCCTTGTCCATATCAGCCCCCCTCACCTCCACGGCCTTAGGGCTCAGCACCCCCAGCTCCGTGATGTCGTACTCGCACCCCGTGTTCATGAACTTGACCAGGTCGCCGCGCCGCAGCTCGCCGTCCGTCACACGGAACTGCACCACCACGCCCTGCACAACAGAGCAATAAGAGGAGAAATTGGCTGTCACATGAGAGCCATGCTCAGTCCAACCGCACACTGCACAGTGTTATGGATTCCCCACCTTGAGCACAGTGGCCACAACAGCATCCACACCCGCACCCACACACCCTGCCAACCCTGTAGTGCGACTCAAAGGGTAAGGGCAAACAGCGGCCGCACGCCTCACCCTGCCCTCGCCCACCACCCCGCTCGCTCATCTGTCAAGGATAACCAGCATAGCACAGCGGGCGCAGGCCCACCTTGTAGGCATCATAGTAGGAGTCGAAGATGAGGGCGCGCAGGGGGCGGTCGCGGTTGTCCGCCGGCGGGGGCACCCGCCGCACAACCTCCTCCAAAATCTCCTCAATGCCCAGGCCCTGCAGAGCATTGGCGCGGGCGTGTGGGGTTACGTTTGACCAGGCTTCACGCAGAGCGCAGCACCCACGTGCTTGGCTGGCACCACAACACCACCCTGCAGCCCAGACCCGCACCACCATGCCTGGGCACCATGCTAGGCGCCACGTGTGACAGCCCTGCGCAGCACCCACCTGCTTGGCTGACGCCATGATGGCGTGGCTGCAGTCCAGCCCCACCACCTCCTCAATCTCGCGCTTCACGCGCTCGGGGTCGGCGCCTGCAGGGGGGCGGGGAATGAGAGCAGAGGCGAGTCAGTCCAGTGCAGGTCAATGGCTGGGGGGCTGGGGCTCCGGGCGCGCGCCTGCAGGCAGAGGAGGCTTCTTCCTGTCGACTGCCACACCAGCAGCGCAAGTGCTCTGGGCCCACGCACCCGGCAGGTCGATTTTGTTGAGGACGGGGATGATCTCCAGGTCGTTCTCCAGCGCCAAATACACGTTGGCCAGCGTCTGGGCCTCCACGCCCTGGCTGGCGTCAACCACCAGCAGGCAGCCCTCGCAGGCGGCCAGGGAGCGGGAGACCTGCACGCAGAGGGCGACACGTGAGAAGGCGTTGTTGGGGGGCGGAAAATCAGCCAGCAGGCAGCCCTCGGCGTGCGACAGGGAGCGCGAGACCTGTGCACAGGGGCAGACACGCGAGAGAGGCGTTGGTGGGGAGCGCCAACCGTCCAACAGGCAGCACTCGCAGGAGGCCAGGGAGTGCGGAAGCTGCGGGGCCAGAGGCGGGGCGAGCGATTTGGCGCAGGAAGGGCGGGAGGCGGCACTGGGAGGTGGGTGGTTGGAGGATGGCGCGCTCCCTCCTGCTGGGCAGCGGCATGCCCACCCTCCCTGCCTCCCTTCCTCCCACCCGCCTCCCTTTCTTCCAGGTGCCGCACCCGCCTCCCTTTCTCCCAGCTGCCGTACCCACCTCCCTCCCGTCCTCTCACTCGCCGCCCTGTCGCCCAACCGCACCACCTCCCTCCCTCCCTTCTCCCAATCACCTCCCTTTCTCCCAGCTGCCGCACCCGCCTGCCTTCTCCCAGCCGCAGTACCCACCTCCCTCCCTCCCACCCAACCCCCCTCCCTGTCTCCCAGCCGCAGCACCCACCTCGTATGAAAAGTCCACGTGCCCGGGCGTGTCGATCAGGTTGAGCGCATACGTGAGCCCGTCCTTGGCCACGTACTTCATGCGCGCCGTGTTGAGCTTGATGGTGATGCCGCGCTCCCGCTCCAGGTCCATGCCGTCCAAGTACTGGGCCTGCGGGCAGCAGAGGGAGCAAAGAAGCGGCAGCGTTAGGGCAGTGTGAAGGGAGAAGGCATGCCGTACTGGGCCTGCGGGCAGCAGAGGGGAGCACTTCATCTTGTGCTAAGAACCATATAGAGCAACCAGTCTTGACACAAAACTGAACCCCTTGCCGTCCAAACTGGGCCTGTGGCACATATGATGTGTGACACTGCCAGAGGCAGGCCCCCACCGCCCCACCAGCAGCCGCCCCAACTGAACCGGCCCCACGCCATGGACGTGTATCCAACCACCTGCACCCGCCCACGCAACCACTGCCCGTGCACCCACCTGCATTCCCTGCCTTCACAGTGTCAGCGGCCGCCCAAACCGCACCCCAGCCCACAGAAACAAACAGCCACACACAATCTCCTCCCCCGACACCCACCCACCTGCATGTCCACCCCACCAGCCCCAAACCCACATGCATACGCTCCCGCACCCACCCGCCCACCATGCCAAACACGCACACACTCTGCACGAGCACCCACCTGCATGTCCCGGTTCTCTACCGTGTCCGTCTTGATCAGCAGCTGGTCAGCCAGGGTGGACTTGCCTGCAGGGGAGCAGCACAACAAAGGGCTGAGCAGGCGAGCAGGCGGGGGCAGTGTGGGAGGGAAGGGCAGGTGGGCTGGCAGGTGGTCGGGGAAGCGGGCGAATCAGATCCGGGAACGAGGGCTTGGCAAGAGTCCAGGCGGCGCAAAGATCGTGGCATGTGTGGACAGCGGAACTGTGGTGCGACCACGTTGGGGTGGCTGCAGGGCTGCTGTGCAGCCGGATGCGGCAGTCGGCCGGATGCAGCAGTACGGCTGCAGGTGCTGGGTTGGCAGAAAGGGAGCCGCCGGTGATGATGCTGCCGCTGCTTGTGGCTGTCCCACTGCCCCAAACATATGAGAAGCCCCGGGCTGGAGGGGCCTGAACAGGCAGCAGGCCGCTGCCAATTTGACCTGGTCAATAACATCAACAAAGCAGCCAGCCAGGCAACAGCGGCGGTGGCAGCACCCGGAAAGTCGTGCAGCAGGCAGGGAGGGGCAGAGCGGCGGCAGCAGCACCAGCGGCAGGCCGGCGAGCGGAGACAGGCAGGCGAGGGCACCCACCGTGGTCAATGTGGGCAATGATGGAGAAGTTGCGCACGCGCTCAGGTGGGACCTGCACCCACCAGATGCAACGAAACTGTTGTGTTTTACCCTTGCCATCGTGCTGCACTTGACTGCCTGCTCACAGGAAGAATCAATTCACCAGGTGGCAGTGGCAGCAATGCGCGTTGCGGTGCGGGCAGGGGAGGAGGCTGCTTGGGACAGGGCGGGCGATGGCAGACGTCAGTCAGGGAGTGCAGGCCCTGCGGCGGAGTGTGCCGGTCTGCAGATGCTACGCCCGCAAAGGGAACAGGTGCAGGGCGCGGCAGCATCGCGCATTCTGCCCTGACCCTGCACAGCACACGGCAAGCTCTGGCTGGTGGGCCCCCGCCGGCGACTGGCGGCAGGCAGCGGCGGCGGCCGCCTCACCTTGACCACCTTGCCGTTGCTATACGTCTGCATTTTCTTTTCGGGAGCCGCCACCGCATTCACGCCCACGGCCGGCGCCCTGCTGGGGCTCCTCCGTGCCGCCCGCTGGCACTGGAGCAGCGGGGCTTCGCCCGCCAGGAAGGGCCGCACTCTCAGCCGGCATGGTGCCACTGCCGCTTGCTGTTGTTGCCTGCCCGATGTGCTGGGCGCTCCGCAGGCCGAGGTGGCCGCCAACCGCATGTTGCCTGCCCAGCCCACCGCCAGCAGCCTCCTCTACTGAGCGAAAGTCCCGAGCTGCCGACCCACGTTTGTGACCCGACCGCGAGCAATGCGCCTCCACCCCATCTTTGGAGGTGACCTGGCGGGGCGGGGCATGGCAGGCAGCGGCGGCGGGCGACAGAGGGAGATGCATCAACATGACAGGAGGCATGCTCAGTTGCAACGTCAGGTCGGATGGATGCAAGTATTTTTGAGCAATTTGCAATGTGCAGGAGTGGCACCGCTCTGCCACCTGCCTGGGTCAGCCGCCCCGCCGGCCGCACCCCTTGCTCGTGGCATCTAGTCTGCTCGTTAAAGCTTTCACAACACATGAAACAGGCTTCAATTTCAGGACCAACCATATCATGAGATGTCAACCAGCTGTGATCAGACCTGAAATTCATGAAAACAAGAACACGGTGCCTATGCAAGCTGGTTTTGAAGCCACAAAATCGAGTGCCTGGGCATGCGAGGCGGCACCACACACACCTGGGGTCAGTGAGCCCAAGTCACGGAGGTTGCCTACATGTATGCATCCCCTCTGCTCATCCTCTCCCGTGGGAGCCCGTCTCAAGTCTCGTGCACGTCGTCCGACGTATCAAACAGTGCGACCTCCACCTCCAGCTCTGCAGTGCCAGCTGCATGGCAAGGCATGCGCAGGCGGACTGCCTCCAGGGCTGGCAGCAGGGTGAGCGCGCTGCTCAAGTCCGCAAGGTCGGCTGCTGGGCTCAGGTGAGGAGTGAAGGTGAGGTGCAGGCGGCGCAACTCGAGGCATGCAGCCAGGGCCGTGTACCCGCGGCACTGGTAGCACATGCACTCCAGGCAGGTCAGCTGCGGCAGGAGCGGCAGGTCAGCTGCCAGCCAGCTGTTGGGGCGGTGAGTCACGTCCAGGTGGCACAGCCGCGTCAGCGTGGTGACCACAGCGGGCACCCCGCTGCGTGGGGCCACTATGAGGAGCTCCAGGCGGGTCAGCGGGCACAGCACCTGAGAGGCATGCCATGTCAGCAGGTGGAGGCGCCAGGTCAGGCACGGCACGTGCAGGGTCATCAAGAGGTTTGGGCAGGTGTCATGGTGCTGACATCAGCAGATCCGCTCGGCGGCTTTGTTGGCAGGAAGTGCTTATGTCCAACACGCTGCCCCTGTGCATGACTAGGAGATGCATATGCACGCCTCTGTGATTTGCTTGCACCATCTCACCTGCCAGCGGTCCACACTGTTCACGTCCAGCTCGGTCAGTCCAGTGAGGCGCGAGATGCTGGGGGGCAGCAACCACACGTTGGGGCTGAAGAGGTTTAGAGCCACCAGCTGGGGCAGGGCCGGCAGGTTCAGGCGGGATATCTGCACGGACCGGGTGCAGGGGCACAGCTTGAGCCATGTTGTGTGCCCTGGCATGCGCCTCGGCAGGCAGGCAAGGATGGTCCGAGCAGGCTTGCAGCGCACAGGGAAGAGGGACGAGGGAGAAGGAAAGAGCAAGGCGTGTGGCTGCAGGTGCCAGCATGCACCCTGCGACAAATGAGGGCTGAAGAAACACAAAGCGACCAGGGCCCACTCACTGCCATGATGTCAAAGTTGTGTGGGAGCTCCAAGCGAGTCAGCTCTGTCAGTGTGCTGAGCTGGCTGGGCAGCGCGACCTGGCAACACTTTGCCAGCCGCAAGCAGTGCAGCCCCTTGGGCAGCCGGTCGCCAGCTTGCACGCTGGAAGCATTGTGCTGATGCTCGTACTCGTGCTCATCGCGATACTCGGCCTGGTTGGCGGACACGCTGAGATCGGCCAGTACCGGCAGCTGGGCGACGCAATGCAACAGCTTTGATGCCTCCACGCCGCAGACAACCACCTCGAGGCTCTCCAGGCGCTGCAGGCGCGGCAGCCAGCCCCAGTTGGGCGGGGAGGCGGGCAGCCGCAGGCACAGGTGGGCCAGGGTGGGGGCGGCACTCTTGAGGGCGAGCTCCAAGTGCTGCCAGGCCGCATCAGTGACCATGACTTCAGGGATTTGCTTGGCGGCCACCCATGCTTCGCCTGCATCCTCCTCACTGCTGTAAACAGCATCAATGTGCAATGCCTCCACTGGCACCCCCTGGCGGCAAAGCGCGGGCAGCGCGGCCAGGAAGGCGAAGAGGCACCGCTGGCTGGCTGGCTGGTGCTGGCTGGATTGGTCGCTCCAGTTGACCGTGGGCCAAAGCCGCCGCTGGTCAGAAGATGCCATGCGCCAGCCCCGGAGCAGCACGGACTCACGCCACTCGAGCGTGCGCCACATCTGCGACAGGCTGGCCGACGCATTGCGCCACCCCCTGCACACCGCGCGAGCGCAGCACCTGAAGGAGCACAAGGAGTGCAAACCTGTTTGCATGAATCGTGGGGCCACTCAACAGCTCTTATTAGGGAAAGTGGGTGGACGGGTCGGAAGATGATGGCGGCGGCAGCGGCGGCAGCGGCGGCGGCGGTGGCGGCGGGGTGTGGACAGGCATGCCCCATCATCATCCTTCACGATGCCCAACTAGCCTGTCTCTCAGCTGCAGGTTCGACTGGATGCTCAAGTGCAGGTTGAGGGGCAGCGCGGCCCAGTCCGATGGACAGCCTTGAGCTGCGGTGGTGGTCGAGAAGGCGCTCCCCATGTCTATCAGAGGTACAGCAGCGTGTGGGAGCCCTCATATTGGGAATGCGAAGCAGCCGAGAGGGCGTCCAAAGATGCTGGCACGAGAAGAAGGTTGAGGGGCACCTTCCTGTGCCTGGCATGAAGGCCTCCCTGTCCCCTCAAATGGGGCTACCTTCTATCTATCCTAGCAACCGTCTAACACCATGCATATCCTGCGAGACCAGTGCCTTTCTTGGGGGGCATGTACGCTTAACAATCCCTCAACTGCACAGCGGGGCTGCAGCAGTGTTGCTGTAACACGAGCGGCTTTGCAGATCCCTGCTGCACCTCCTGCCGCACCTCCCTGCCACATGGCCAATCTTGAGTCACATTCTTTCCCCTCGAGGAGCTCACTCTGACATTCAACTGCCAGAGCTAAACAAGTGCTGTTTTGCAGCTGCAGGTGCTATCTGTGTTCACGCTGGCATGGGGTGGTGATGTGCCCTTCCATCTCCCCTCCTCAAAGCCAGCACACCCCTGGCCCCAACTGCAGCCCCACTGTGGGTGCCGTGCATGTTGAGCGGTGCCGCTTGTCCTTTGACAGCATGGGGATGCTACGACGCACTCGTCCCGGAGTGCGGAGCCTTGTAACACCGGCCTTAGCCGGTGGCGTTCGTCGGGTGGCTGCACTCCACCTGCAGGCAGCTGATGCGCAGCTGGTGAGCTGTGCAAGTGAAACAGAGGCCGGGGCTTCCCGACAGCCTGAATGACACTTTCATGAAAAAACATGCTGCGTTGGCCGTAACGTAACTGCCAGTGGATTATCTCCTCACCTGCAGCTCCTCCGGCACTGGCTGAGGGCAGGCCTGGCATACGCCTGTCCAGGACACCCCCGGGGTGGGGGCACAGTGCAGGCCAGCCACGCGGCACCACACAGCGCTGCCTGCATGCGGGCAGGGCAAACACAGCTTGACCTGCACAATTTGGTTGACGGTGCCTCGCTGGCTGGCTGGCCGGCTGCTTGCTCCCCCAGCACAGCTCTCGTGTGTGTGGCATTCCCACTGCAGGCAGGGTGCCTCACCTGCCGGACCGCTGCTGCTGCAGCAGGGTCGTCCCAGAGTGCCGCAGTCTGGGGGATTGGCCACGCACTTGCCGTCAGGGTGGCAGTAGGAGCCGTCGCTGCATATCGGGGGCACCTCCTTGTCCAGGTCCGTGTGATAGAAGCTGCGTGCACTAGCCGGGAGGGGGAGTCAACATGTTTAAATGATGGCAGCGATCTGTGGGAGCCCACGCGATAGAAGCTGCAGGCATATGGGGCAAGGCAGCGGGCAGCGTGGGGTGGCTACGTACGAGGAGGAGGGCCATAGTGTGTAAGATGCATGCACGGGAGAGAAGGCAGCACGCTCGACAGGAGTGCGGCTGCGCATGCTTCAACAGGAAGGGGGGTTGCGGACATCCGCAGAGAAGGGAGGGAAAGGGAGGGATCTGGTCCTACAAACTGCAGCCAAGCGACAGCTCCCGCTGGCTGCTGGCATGCTTGGAGTTCGATCAAACGACTGCGGGCATGCTAACTGGCTGGGCTGCGGCTGGCAGGACGCACCTGGGGCAGCACCGGAGCCCCACCTTGCCGCAGGTGTCACTGGTAGGGAGGGGTATGCACTCTGCAGCGCAGGGTTGAAGCAGGCTCTTGAGCGCTCAAGCACGAATTCCAGGCCAGCAGCGCAGTTCACGCTGGCAAACGCTGTGAATCGTGCCGCTGGAACTGTGTGCGCGTACGCCTGTGCATGTGCGTGTGCGCGCGCGTGTGCTTGGCGGTGCGACCACTCGAGCATGCCCGGGCGCTCACCGGACTGGTTGATGGAGTGCATGAACGCGGCGCACAGCGCGTCTGCACAAGAGCCGGGATAGGATGCTGGAAGTGCTGCGGTCAGTGCGAGATGTGTGATACCAGCGTTACCCTCCCACCATCACACGAGCAGGCACTGGTGGCACCGGGCCGCCCGTTGTTATGCCATGAGCAAGCCACTTTCTGGAATGGTTAGGATGGGGTGCCATCCACCGGTGTACCCGCACCGACCACCTCCACACATGCCTTTGCCACTGCAGTAAGCGTCGGCTCCATTGCTTGGGGTGCTGCCTCCCACGGAACCCTTGGCTGGGCAGCACTTGCGTCCCAGCGTGCCGCAGCCATCTGGCACAGGCTGGCAGGTGGCGTACTCCTTGGGAGTGTCAGGTCCGGCAGAGCAGTAGTGTCTGCAGGGCAGGAATGAGGCACAAAGTTGTAAGCCCTTGAGGCCTGGCACACTCCCCAGCAGGTAGGCGGCAGGCGGGCGGGTGGCCAGGGGCAGACGGGCGGGAAGGAATGCTTGCCTGGGGTCGCAGGCAGCGCTGCTGCCGGTGCAGTAGGCTTGGCCGCACGGTCCGCCTGTACCCAAGTTTGGGTGAAAGTCTACTTGTGGTCATATTGTGTCTGTCCTACAATGTAGCACAGTCATGGAGACAGCAGGCTTAGAAGGTGCTGCTCAGAGCCCCTGGCCTGCCTGCCCACCTGGCTTGCCGCAGGTGGAAGAGGGCACCGAGGTGCACGTCCCCAGTGAACTGGCGTTCAGGTGGGCAGCGCCTGACAAGTAAGCCTGATAGTCCTGTGTGGAAGGAAATGGGCAGGCAGGGAAGACGGAAGAGGGTGTGGGAATGAAATGAAACGGCGGCAAAGAAGGTGGTACTGCTCATGCCGGCTTGCCGATGTGCACTGCGGCTGGCTGCTGGCTGCGCAGCAGCTGGCAGGCGGCTGACCAGGGCGGCCACTCGGCAGTCAGAAGTTGGAAGCTGGCATGCAGCAGCTGGCAGGCATGCTTGGGCGCAGGGTGGCTGAAGGCACCTGATAGTTGGAGTCAAATCCCACCCCGGTGCACTGGGCTTGAGGGCTCTGGCAGCTCTGCCTGCCGTCCCTTGTTTCAGTGGGGCAGCAGATGTCGCCCGCCCTGCCGCAGCCCTGCAGAAAGGAGGCCGTGCTATGTGGGGGCGCGGCAGGGCGGGAGTGACGCGTGTGTGGCAAGCAGAGCAGCATGGGGGAGAAGGGCAGGCACTGGGCGGACGTCAGACGCCCCGCAGATGCCGGGCTGAGTGCTCAGTTGTCCCTGTTCAGCACCGCTGCTCACCTCTGGCACTGGCATGCAGAGCGAGGGATTCTCAACTTCGAGGCCCTCAGGATTAAAGACGTGGCACCACAAGCCGGGGGAGGTGCAGCAGCTGGGGTCTGGAAGGTCGGCGCCGCCGCTCGTGTCGCAGCAGCACGGCTGCAGCTCGCCCCCGCAGCCGCTGGGGCTGGGGCTGGCGGCCAGGGCGCGCCTGGCCGTGGTGGGGGACCTGCCAGGCCGCGAGGCTGCGCAGCAGGAGAGCAGCGCAAGCGCAATAGCGTTTAAGACGAGGTGCTGGGCTCGCATGCTGCGGGCTGGTGTCCCACACTGGCCATTTGAAGTTTCCCGCAGGGAGTGGCACAGTCCTGAAGCCTGGCATGGCCGCCAAGGGGAGAGGGAGCCTTCATGCCGGGGTGAAAGGCCGGTGTCCGGCTGTCTCTTCTTCACACCCATCGCTGGCCGAGGCTCAGCTGCCTCATTTGCTTGCTGCTCAAACCACGGTCCGGGACCTGCACCTCTGCAGGCTGGGGGCCGCCGTATCGACCACCGCAGCCAGTGCCTCGGACTGACCCTTGACCTGCACCTGGGCATGCAATCGCACCTGGAGCTGAGAGACAGGTGCAGTGGATTGGGGGCTGCTGTGGTGGCGGCAGCTGCGGGCGGCTCATGCCCCGGGTGGCCGCACCCCGCTGCCGCACCCGACGCCGCTTCCTCTCCCCGGTGACGCCGCCTCCTCTCCCCGGTGCAGCATGAGGAGCCCGCCAGGCGCCGGTGCCTCTTCGCCTTCCTGGCCGCGCTGCCAACGCTGTGTCACCAGGGGGTAGCAGTGCTGAACATCGATGCTCTGTTCAGTAGTGAGGAGGAGGCAGGCACAATATGGGAGGGGATCCCCCCATCCCGGGGCTCATTTTGGCCGCAGAGCCCCTGGCAGCAGCTTGCTCTGTGCGCCGCTGCCGCTGCCCGACCCTGGTGCACCTGTGCCTGAGCCTGCCTGGCATACTGCAAGATGCTGCTGGCTGGAATGCCTGCAGCATCTAGGGAGGCTGGATCTAGTTGTTGCCGGTGCGACAATAACAGAGCTTCTACACACAGCAGCCCAGCTGCCAGCCTTGGCTAACTGTAGCCTGCTGACCAGCCTGCATTGGGAGCAGGGCCTCAGCTTGCACGCCAGCAACCCCCTGCCACCATGCCTGCGCAGCCTGCAGCGTGCTGCTGGGGGCCTTTGCCACGCCAGCTCAGCGCCCTCGTCTCACTCAGTCGCCTGCAGCTGCCCCACAACTTCCAGGTGACGGCGCCGGTGAGCAGGACACGTGGTGCAACTCGTTTAAAAATACCCGGCATGTGTCTCACGCTCGCAGCTATGCCTCTTGCAGACAGCAGCGTCTGCTGCTCACGGCGCTGCTGTGGGCCTCCCCTCCCCTCCCCTCCCCTCCTGCAGCTGTCTCACGAGGACCTGCCAGCCCAGCACCAGCTGATGGCACTCAAAATCTTTGACTGCCCCGATGGCTCGTTTGGCCTCTCACGCCTCACCGCACTCACGGAGCTCGACATTCGAGGGTGGGTCTCGAAACAGACACTTGAGGTGAGCATAATGACGTGTCATGCTAGGTGTGTGCACCCTTGCCTGTTGGACATCGCTGGACAGCCGCACACCTGCGGCACCCGCCGTGCTGAGCGTGCTGCCCCGGCTGCGCCACCTGGACGTCGTGCACAGCGTGGGCCTTCTGAAGGCCTTCTGAAGGCCTTCTGAACGCCTCTGAACGCGTTCTTGTACATGCCTCCCAATCGGGTTGGCGCCCCCTCTGAACCTGTAACACGATTGGCGGTCACAATCCTACTGTCCCAAGTCCACATGCCCGCCCGCTCTTCCTGCTTGCCTTGAGTTCCATCTGCAGTGGTAAAAGGCGTTCACAGCTTGCACTTTAGTGGTGGTGCATGGCTCCCTTGAGCTCGGAACACAAAGCAAGAGCGCCAGGGCGTACTGTCAGACACCTCACATCCGGCACAGTGCGGCAGCGGTGCCAACAAGGGGATTGAGCAAAAAGTCTGCCTGTTCCTTGCTGCTCATGTATTCCATTAACAAGGTCATTCTCTGGGACAGTCCTGGTCCACACATTGAGGAGGGCTGCACTGCCGCTGCCGCCCAACCCTGGCTCGCCTGCCGCTGTGCTGCGCCTAGCTGGCCGCCCCAGCATGACCCCCTTCTTCTGAAACGGATCGTGCCTTAGCGCACCTGAAGTATTTGTGGGCGGCGACTGGAGACCTGGGAGGCTTCCGCGCGGGAAACTCGACCGCTCCCTTTGTTATGCCGCGTTCCGGCGGCCCGCGGGCCGCTGCGAGCCTGTCGATGGCAGCTGCAGGTGCGGGGTTGCACCCTGGCGACGCGCCGCGGCCCTCTTTGCGCCCGTACCTGGGCGGCAGCCAGGCGGCACTCCAACCCACCCACCGCCGCTCACCACACGCTCTGCTGTCCCTCTGCGCCTGCAGTGCTCTGCATCTGCCTGGCGGCCGTTCCCGCCAGTGCCTTGCAGTATGGCAACGCGTCCCGTGGCTGGTAAGCGCAGCAGGAATGCGCGCTGTGTCGCCTTGTTTCCAAAGGCCCGCGCCGCTGGCCCGCCGCCGCACCTTGGACACCCCCCAACCTGCCGCCCTGAGGGGTTGTTGTGGCCCCTGCATTGCAGGGCGGAAATCATCTCTTGGATGCCTCGTTCCATCCTGCTGCACGGTTTCTTGAGCGACGCGGAGGCAGAGCATGTGATCAAGGCAAGTGGTGCAGGAGGTGCACCCAGGCTGACGAGGGGGCCCCTGCCCCCTGTGGCACGCACAAGCCCCCATCCCCATTCCTGCCCACCGCCCGCCGCTGCCCCTACTTCTTTCCCCTGCTGCAGCTGGCCATGCCCAGCCTGGAGCGGTCCAAGGTTGTGGATGTCAAGAGCGGGGCCGGCAAGCTGGACGAAGTGCGCACCAGCTCGGGCACCTTTTTGTCCAAGGGGGCGGATGAGATCATCAAGGGCATCGAGGCCAGGGTCGCGCTGGCCACGCACCTGCCGGTGGAGAATGCCGAGAACCTGCAGGTCCTCCGGTGGGTGGGTTGGTGACCGGGCAGCGCGTGGGGCAGGCTGGCAGTCAAGGGTGGGGTCAATAGAGGGTGGACACCTGCCGCGGTGGAGAAAGCTGAGTTGAGAACCTGCAGGTCTTGAGGGAGGTGGGTTGGGTGAGCAGGGAGCGTCTGGGGCAGGCTGGCAGTCAAGGGTGGGGTCAGGCGAGGGTGGCGCTGGCCGTGCACCTGCCTGCCGGTGGAGAACGTAGAGATGCTGGAGGTCCCGAGGTGGGTGGGAGGCATTTGGGGCAGGTTCTTGGAGGCATGTTGCGAGCCAGGAGTGGTGCCCGCTCGCCTGTCTGCCCCCCAAACCCCCCACCCTCCGGTTTGCCACTCACAACAACACTGGGCACTCTTAACTGGTGTGTTGTACTGCATTGTACTGCATTGTACGGTACTGTGCGCAGGTACGAGTTGGACCAGGAGTACAAGGCGCACTGGGACGTCATCGAGACGGACACCAACAGCTCTCTGGGCATGCAGCAGGGGCAGAACCCGCGCACCGCCACGCTGCTCATGTACCTGTCGGGTGAGGCTGGCGGGGTGGGTGCAGCAGGGGGGCGCATCGCGGGGCCGGTTTGCAGCAGGCGGGGGCACTGAAGCCAGGCGTGCTGCACGGGCCGCATCGCAGGCAGGCATGCACCAGGTTTGGAACCCACGCATCGCCAAGCCGCCTCATGTGCCTCGGGCAAGGGGCAAGGTGTGTGAGGAGGCAGGTAAGTGGGCCAGTGGCGCGTGAATGCGCCTGAACCCCAGGGGGGCCGCCCCTGGCTTCCCCCCTCCCCACCTGGCTGCCTTCCCTTCTCATGCTCTTAGTCACCTCCCTCCCCCGCTCTCCCTCTCTCCGCCCCTGCCAAGTGCAGACGTGGAGGAGGGAGGCGAGACATCGTTCCCCGGGGGCAAGTGGATTGAAGCGGAGAAGCAGCAGCAGCCTCCCTACAGCGAGTGCGGCGCCAAGGGGGTGTCCATCAAGCCGCGCAAGGGAGACGCCATCCTGTTCTGGTCGCTGAAGCTCACCAGTAAGGATGCTGGGTGGACGGGACAGGCCGCGTTCGCCATGCTGTGCTGTGCTGTGCCGCGCTGTGCCGTGCTGTGTTGGTCACTGAAGCTCGCCAGTGGGCGGTGGGCGGCTGTGCAGAGGGGCAGCAGCTGCTGGCATGGGTGCGCCCTGGCGGAGGGGCTTGCAGGACTTGGCTTGCATCCGGCCGGCCCCTGCTTGGGCATGTTGCACCCCTACATGTCCATCTGCCTCCTTTCCAAACTCGCCCCTGCCGCGCCCTGCCAACCGGCCTGTCACAATCTCATCATCTGAGCACACTTCACCCCTGCCCTCTGCCCCACCCTCCCCGCGTGCCCCACAAGTGGGATGCCTGCTTCGTGCATGCTTCCCCCCTTCCCTGGGCCTCCACCCTCTGCTGTGCACTAAGCCATGCCTCTGCCTCTGCGCCCCCGCAGCCAACAAGAAGGATGCCTGGTCCCTGCACGCCGGCTGCCCCGTCATCCGCGGAGAGAAGTTCAGCGCAACCTCCTGGGCAAGTGCCTGCTTGTGCTTGTGTGCATGTGTGCGCTGCCTTGCCGCCCCTTACAGCGGGTGCTGGGGGGCGTGACACGCTGCAGATGCAAGACCATGCTGGTGCCAGCACATGGGCTGCAGCCCGCTGCTTCACACTGTTTGATGCCAGCCTGGCCTGCCTCTTTGTGCACCCAACCAGGTGTGCTGTGCTCTCTCCACCTGCTGCACACCCCTCCCCTGTCTGCCCACCCCAACCCCACCCGCCAACCCTTCCCGCCAGCCTGCCAGCCAATCCACATCACATCTGCACCCTGCGGTTGCATGCTTGCGCACCCACTCCCCCCTTCATTACCGCAACCCCCTGTCTCAACCACGTACACACAAGGTGAATGTACATCCACGGATAGCTCTTCACCTGGGATGAGTCCAGCAGCTGCCACAGCCTAAACACATATGGCTTCTGCTTCCCCCCTGCCTCTCCTCCCCTTGCAGATCCACGTCAAGGCCTTCACCCCCGGCTCAGCCCCACAGCTGTCCCAGCCCGAGTTTGGGGTATGCCGCGACAACCACCCCAAGTGCCCCCAGTGGGCCGCCGCCGGCGAGTGCCCCCGCAACCCGGTGTACATGCGCGGCAACGACCGCCAGCGGGGCAACTGCCGGTGAGCCGGGGCGGCGTGAGGGGCCTTGGAAGCTGTGTGGGCGTGGGGTGCAGGGCAGTGATTGCCAGCGGGGCGACTGCCGATGGGCGGGAACTGATGGTCTATCAACAAGAAGCAAGAGCACTGTCAGTCCAGCCTGGATGCGCCCACTTGCGTATGTGCAGTCTGTGAGCTGGACAGTGCGATCCCTTTGGCTGTGCGGGTGCTTCTTCCTCACGGGCCCTTCCACTGGCTGTGTGGACCGTGACTTGCCCCACCACCCATGATCCCCACCCTGTTGCCTGCCTCTGCTCCCCCCATGCGCAGGCTATCCTGCAAGGTGTGCCGCGTGTGCGCAGCAGGCGACGTGCTGTGCCAGCGCGAGAACGAGCGGCCCGTGAAGCCGTTGGCCCCGACCACGGCGTGATGTATCACGAGGACTTCTCATGCTTAGCACGCTGTCCCTCCTTGCCTGCCTGCCTGTTGTGCCTACCAGCCTTGGGCGTCCTGACTTTGCTGTAACGTAACGCGACTTGAAGGGGAGACGAGGCGATGTGCGGGGGACAAGGGTCAGACGGGTGGAGCGTGCATGAAGCTGACAGCAACCTTTTGCCGGGTATGTATAGGTTTGCTGGATCGTCGAAATGACGTGATTGGCACATGCCGCACGTCATTTTACAGTGCAGTGATTGAAAATTAGTGTACAGGAGACTTCATGGCCCAGGGAGGCTTCAAAACGGGGCCGTACACACACGCACACAATGAAGGAAGCAGCAAGCACACAAACTAATGCACAGCGTATCCGTATGTTCTGACATGGAAAAGCGAAAGGCACCGGTTTGGAAACACACAAGTTCGCACTGCCAGGCCTCAGCTGCTGCGTTGCGCCCCAAATGGCAGCAGCGCGCGGTCCGGCGAGACCAGCAGCCCCCCTCCCTCCTCCTCTGTTGTGCCCCCCAGCTGCCGCCCTTCTTCCTCTCGAGTCATCGCCGCCCGCGCCGCCGCCAGCAGCCCTCCTGAGCTCCCCCCGCTGCGCCCACTGCCGCCGGTGCCATCTTCTATCACACCCTCCTCATCTGCTGCCGCCGCCTCTGCAAACTCTCGGTAGTCCACGGCGCCGGCCGCGATGAGCGAGCCGGCAAAGTAGGCGGCAGCCCCCAGCAGCAGCAGGCCGCTGGCGAGGGACATGCTGCGGCGGGAGGGCGGGTGGGGCAGGGCAGGCCGGGGGTGGGCAGGCAGGGCAGGAGGCCAGCTCAGGCACACATGTAACACGGAAACTGTGGGATGAGCTTCCGAAGGCTCTGGGGGCCTGACTTTCACCTTCACACTTCCGCCAAAAAAAATAAAAAAAAATAAAAAGAAATGTAACACGGAACCCACGCAGCTAATACCCAGTCCTGCCTGGGCTCTCGGCGACCCGCCCCAAGCCTTGCATGCCTTGCCCCCTGGCCCCGCCCGCCCCTGTTTGCCCGCCCCGCCCGCCCGCCCCACCTGGGGCTGCCAGTTCTGCAGGCGCCCCGCCCCTCCCTCCCTCCAGGCTTTGGCGCCCCCCCGCCCCCAATCCCCTACCCCTGACTGCCTGCCCGCCCTGCCCGCCGCACCTGAGCCGCCAGTTCTGCAGCCTGCCCTGCAGCACGCCCAGCAGCGGCGGGCTGGGCACGTCTCCCAGCACGTGTATGGCGACCACTGACATGGACATGGCAAAGGGGCGCAGCCCGGTGGGCACGCCCCACATGCACACGGCATTGCTGGGGGCCTGCAGCAGCAAGGATGGGGGCGGCCAAGATTGGCACATGTACAGCCACAACTGATTTGGGCAAAGGGGCGCAGATATGTGGGCACGCCCCACACGCGGACAGCGTGGCTGGGGGGCGGGGGGCGGGGGGAGAGGAGGAAAAGGGGAGCAGGCGAGAGAGGAAGGTAGTCGGGAGCAGGGTTAGACCAGGCAGGCAGCGTGTGCGGGAGTGGCTTGGCGGACAAAGGCGGGAGTCGGCACGGCATGCCTTGATCCCCACGAAATGTACAGACACCCACCAGCCAGCCTGCCCAACCGCCCTGTGAGGCCCTCCCTCCCATGCCCTCGCCCACACCCACGCCCGCCCCACACCCACGCCCTCACCCACACCCACACCCTCACCCACACACCCAAACCCATGCCCGCGCCCACACCCACCCATCATGCCCCCACCTGGCTTGCAAACATCGCCAGCTGGGCGGCAGCAAAGACGAAGGAGAACAGTGTAAAGGAGCCGGCTGCCCAGAAGGCCGTCACCGCCAGCACCGCCCCAACAGCGATGCCCGCCGTGCACAGCAGCAGCGCGTTGCGCATAGAGGCGCCGATTGCGTCCAGCAGGCTGCCCCCCGCCAGCGTGCCCAGCGTGCCTGCAGCAGAGGAGACAGGCACAGAGGGAGGCAGCGGCTGCGCGGTCGGAGGCTGGTGTGCTAGGATGGGGGCGCCGATGGCGCCCAGCAAGCAGTTGTGCCTGCCAGTCCGCCCAGCGTGCCTGCGGCAGTGGACAGGGCGGGGCTTCTGCTTGCATAGATACCTTGCATTCAAACGACGTGCTTATGAACACAGCCAGCTCTTCCTGCAGTGAAATGCCCACCCAACCCAGCCCACGTGCACCCGCCCGCCCGCCCGCCTGTGAGCACGGTGATGGCCCCAAATGTGAGGTCCGCCCGGGCGGGAGGGATGTTGAACACGTCCCGCCCCGCCTTGGGCCCATAGAAAGCAAAGGCTCCCAGCACCGAGGTGTAAACTGTCATGCCAGCCACCGTCCACAGGTAGACAGGGTGGCGCCAGAGCACTGCCAGGTCAGCACCCACCGCTGCGCACGCTGCGCGCAGGCGCGCCCTCAGCGGCGGCCGCGCCCCGCCGCCGAGCCCAGACTGGCTGCCAGAGCTGCTGCTGCCGCCGCCACTCCTGCCGTCCCTGCTGCCGCCGCGCAGGTTGATGGGCGGGGCGCGCAGGCAGAAGGCGACAAAGGGCAGCATGGCGGCTGCCTCCAGGAGGAAAGCGGCGCGCCAGCCCAGCGATGCGCCCACCAGCCCCCCAAAGATGTAGCCCAGCGCGTAGCCCGTGGGGATGCAGCAGTAGAAGAGGCCCAGCCACAGGGCCTTCTTGGTGGAGGGTGCGTTGTCGTCTGCGCAGCAGGGGGCGAGGGTGGGGGTGGGGTGGGGCGGGAATGGGGCGGCCATGCCCACAAAAGAGCAGGCTTCAGGAGGCAGCTGCTCCCCAGAAAGCGCCAAATATGGCAGGGCGGCTGCACAACCCGCAAGCTCAGCAGGGAAGCGGCGGGCTAGCAGGCATGACGCAGTGCAGCAGCTACTATTGCTGGACTCACCGATGAAGGGGGCCGCCAGCGCCACAAAGGATGCCTCCCCCACTCCCACCGCCATGCGGCACAGCAGCAGCGTGATGTACCCAGGAGCCAGGCCGCAGCCCACGGCGGCGGCGGTCCACACCGCCAGGCCCACCCCTATCAGGCGGAAGGCGTTGTGGTGCTTGCTGGCCTCAGCAAACACGGGGGAGCTCGCCAGGAGGCCGACCATGAACGCCGCCGGCAGCAGGCCGTCCTATCAGGGGGGTGCGGCGGGGGCGACGGGGAGGGAGTTGGGGCAGGGCAGGGCAGGGCAGGGCAGCATCAGGGCGGCAGCAGGGAGGGGCCAAGGGGTCATCCTGGGATTTCAGCTAGTGGCAACCACGTGCATCGAGCTGCACAGGCAAGTCGTGAGGCCAGCGCTGCCCGAGCTGAGGTTTCTTTCAGGCCGGATTCTGGTGTGACCAGCTGCTGCGCTCTGCTCCGATGCCTGGCTGCCCAGGCCCAGCTGGCGACTTGAAGCAAGGCATTCCTGTTGGCACCACGCGCATGCACACACACACACACACACCTGGAAGAGGGAGAGGGAGAAGTCTCCTTGGATGCCCGAGGCGGGGCGGTCGGCGGTGGCGGCGGTGCCGTTGACGCCATTGGAGGCAATCATGCCTGGCGGGGCAAGTGTGGGGAGGGCAGGTTCAGGAACAGAAACAGGGGCAGCACGCCAATACGGTCAACTGGCGCATTGCGGCGGTACGCTGCAAGCTGTGAAAAAGCCCCACCGCTGCAGGCCCGAAGCAGTGTACCGCCGCCTTGTGCAAAGGCAGGCTGGATCACATGCAGGGAAAGTTGTGGAGAGGAGGGCCGGGCTCACGATTGGCTCACCTCTGTCGAGGTAGATGAAGAGGCACATGGTGCAGAAGAGGGCCAGCAGGCGACCGGGGGTGGCCCATGCCGCAGCTGCAGGCAGGGAGGCAGCCAAATTGAGCGGTGCTGGGGTGACGATGGAAGAGGACCGGCCAGGAGCTTGCAATAAGGCAGGCGGCAGCAGGGGTCAGGGGAAGCTTGCAAGGGCGCATTGCAGGAATTGGCCAGATTTTAGTGCAATGCATCACACGCCCTCTACACTAGTCGAGTGCATGGGGAAAACAAAGGACCTGGTGGCTGAGAATCACCTGGCTTGCTCTGCCCGCCGGCGCCGGCGGCACCGCCTCCACTGCCGAAGCCAGGGGGCCCCGCCATGTCCTCAGCCGTATCTAGCCTCCCCGCGATGTAACGCCGCAGTTTGAAGGCCCTGCAGCCCCTCCAGCCGGCTGTTTGAGCGAACGACCGAGATGATCACTAACTTGTGTGTTTGTTTGGCCTGTGGGCCTTGTTGAAATGATGTGCGAGGCTGCCATAGCCGAGAGGCAAGCCGACAGCTGCCGAGAAGCTCCTTTTGTGGGTGCCTATGTGGCGAGGGTGACCTGGCGAGGGTGAAGTTGTTTCTTTTCGCAGGTCTGTCTATTGCAGCACTGTCGCACAGCATCCTCCCAACAGGCTTTGCCGCCGGCTGCTCGCCTCTGCGAAATGACCGTGTCCCAGCAGCAAGAGTCGCTGGAGCTCTTTGTGCCGGGCAGGCTGTGCCTGTTTGGAGAGCACAGCGACTGGAGTGGAGCCATGCGCAAGTGGGTGGCCAGCGGGAGGCGGCAGTTGCCCGCGGTAGTTGGCGGCGGCGCCGCGGTGGCAGGTGGAGGCGCTCAAGTGGCCCACACTCTTACGCCCTGCCCCCTTGCTCCTGCCCCGCAGGTACAACCACGAGATTGTGCCTGGGAGCACGCTGGTGGTGGGCACACAGCAGGGACTGTACGCGCGCTGCGCACGGCTGGCGGAGCCGGTGCTGCGCCTGCGGTCAACCAAGGACGACGGCACGCACATGGAGCAGGAGTATCCGCTGGATGCAGGCCTGCTGGCCAAGGTGGGTGCTGAGGGGTGCTGAGGAGTGCTGGGGCGCTGCAGCTCGCGAGCTGCAGGGGCGGCACGTGTGCAGGGCTGCGCTGTCTGCGTTTCCCCTGGCCCACACAATCTCCTCCGGTTCGGGGCCTCCTTGCCCAGCTTCCCTCTTGTTCCAAACAACCATGCGCACATGCACGCTCTCATCGCACCATTGCAGGAGGCGCAGCGCGGCGGCTTTTGGTCGTACGCAGCGGGCACAGCGTACCGCCTGCTGGTCGACTTCGGGGTGGGCGGCCTCTGCATTGACAACCATCGGTGAGGCTGCTGACGCTCAGCTCTGGCGGCGCTGGTTGCCGCGCAACAGGCGCTGGTTGCAGCTCTACTTGCTCTTGTGACGACCCTGCACCGCTGCTGCTGCACTGCTGCTGCCGGCAATGCACAGTCGCTGCTGCTGCCAGCCCCTGCTATCGACATGCGACCGGCTGCCTCCCGCCTTCACATCTCCCCGTGCGTTGTCCCACCCGCCCTTGCCCCCCCCCCCGCCTGCCCTGCCAGCACCACGCTTCCGCTGAAGAAGGGCCTCTCCTCGTCCGCCGCGCTGTGCGTGCTGGTGGCGCGCGCGTTCAACCAGCTGTACGGGCTGCGGCTGACCACGCGGGGGGAGATGCAGTATGCCTACGAGGGGGAGCGCATGACGCCCTCGCAGGTGCAAGCAAGCAGACGGAGAGGGCAGGCATTGTGGGATGGGTTGGGCGTGCGCTGCAGGCTGGCAGGGCGTGCAGTATGTTCATGGAAGGGAAGCGTGTGGCGCCCAGATACGCGTGGTGGCCGCTGTGATTGACTGGCAATCCCCTCCTCCAAATGCTCTGGCCCCACCCACTGCCTCCATGACGTATTGGACCCATGTCTTGCCCTTTCACTGTACTGCCGCCCCCTGCCCGCCTCCTTTCCACTCCACTCCCTACCTGTAGTGCGGCAAGATGGACCAGGCCTGCGCCTTTGGCTCCACCCCCGTCCTCATGACGTACGACGGCGACGTGCTGAGCGTGCAGGGCGCGGCGGTGGCGGCCCCCCTGCACCTCGTGCTGGTCGACCTGGCGGCAGCAAAAGACACCGTGGTCATACTGGAGCAGCTGCAGGTGGGGTGAGGGGCGGTGGGGGTTTGGCGGGGCAGGGTCCGGATGGGCAATGGAAGGCCAGGGGGTGGGTCTGCTCCTGGAGCTGTGTGTGGCAGCAGAAAAAGGGCGCTGCAGGTGTTCTGGCACAGCTGCAGGGGAGGTGTTGTAGGGTAAGCGGCGGTGTGGAGGCACGCGGTGGGGTGCATTGTGGGGTTCTGGAACAGTAGCAGGTGGGTGGGTGGGGAGGGCAGAGTGGGAAGCCAAGGTGTGGGGACCAGGACGTATGCTGCGGTGACCCGCCTTGCCGGCTGCCCACTTGCGCCCACCACCACCACGCCCTACCATTGCCTGTCACCTGCCCGTTGCCTGCTCCTTCACTTGCATCCTTCCCACCCAGCCACCCCTGGCCCTGCGCTCACCCCGCCCTGCACTGTGCACCCTCTGCTTTTGCCGCCGCCACCGCTGCCAGGCTGCCTTCCCGCACCCTGCCACCCCTGAGCAACGCTCCTGCGTCGACTTGCTGGGCCCCATCAATGCCGACATCACCAGCCGAGCGGTGGCATTGATGGCAGCAGGGGATGTTGAGCAGGTGAGGCAGCTGGGGTTGTGCCATGGGCTTAAGGAGGTACACAGTTGGTGGCATGGCATGGAGCAGCGCAGAGGGTACTGCAAGCTGTGCCTTGTTTACAAGGTGTGTGGCACGTGCTGACCGCATTGCTGCTGCAATCTGCATGTTTCCATTCCAGTGTGCTTTCCAGCGCCTCCGCTGCGCACCAACGCGCTGCCTGCATGACCACCCTGCCCTGCCGCCCATGCAGCTGGGCGCGTTGATGTGCGAGGCGCAGCGGCAGTTCACGGAGCGTGCCGCGCCACTCTGCCCCTCCCAGCTGGCCAGCCCCGTGCTGCACCGCGTGCTGGCGCACCCGCCCATCCAGCACCTGATCTATGGCGGCAAGGGGGTGGGCTCGCAGGTGGGCGGGGCTGCTTTTATTATGTCAATGCAGATGATGCAGATGGTGGCCTGGGAGCGCGATCTTGGGGCTGCCTGCAGGTGCTTGATGTTCTGTGGCACGTGGCTGATGCATCAGCGGGCATGGTTGTGCAGCAAGCCACTTGCTCAGCGGCGCCGCTTGCCCCGGTCCCTCTGATCGGCACTTCACCCATCCGCCTTCCACCTGCCGCATGTCTGCAGGGCGACGGCACGGCGCAGCTGCTGTGCCGCGACGCTGCGGCGCAGGCGGAGGTGTGCCGCCTCATTGCTGCAGACTTCCCCAGCATGCACTGCATGCCCTTCACGGTGCCGCCCACGGCAGGCGCAGCGCCGGCAGCAGGCGGGTGCGCAGGCAGCGCCGCAGGGGCGGCAGCGGTGGAGCAGAATAATGGCAGCAGCAGGGGCAGCAGCAGTGTCGACACGCCAGACGGTCTGCAGCAGCTTCTGGCAACGGTTGCTTCTAGGCAGAAGGAGCTTCAGCTGGCGCAGCGGCAGCTTGCAGAGGCCGAAGCGGCGCTGCAGGCGGCGAGGGCGCAAGAGGCGCAGGCCGTCCCTGCGTGAGATCCTCTGCCTGTGCAGCTTTGTTTGCTGGCCAGCTTGCCTGCCTGCCGTCCGGATTGTTGTTGTGGCGCTTCACAGTGCAATGGTGCAACACACACGCAAGGTTCTCGCCTGCAACGACGACCTTGCAACAAAGAAGAACCGTGCACATTCTGACAAAGCACTGGCTGGGCCGACAGTACATGTGGCACACAAGATACAACCAGCACGTGCGCATTGGGCTCTTTCAAACAGTATTTGCTTGAGTACAAGACTGCCGGTGGACTTGCGGCGCCCTACAACACGGTCAGCCTTGCCCGCGGGTGCCCGGCCGCCTCCTTGTGTTCCTCAAAGATGCGCTGCAGCTCGGAGATGTACTGCCGCAGCACGCGCTGTACCTCGGCAGGGTCTGGATCTGCCTGGCGTGGCACCGGGATGGGGCGGCCCACCACAATGTGCATGGGCACCTGCAGTGGAAGCAGGCAGTGCGGCATCAGTGTAGGCAGGGAGGGAACGCAAGCGTGGGCGCGGCATGGTATGGGATCCGTGGGGGGGAGCGCTGCAGCGGCAGCATGCTCTCAGGCCTGGCCTGCCAGGCCCAGTGGGATCCTGCTACCACCCAGGCCACGCTGCCTGCCGTGCTGCAAGCCGAGACGGGGGCTTGGTACTCACACGGTGCGGCAGCGCGGTGCCAAGCCAGCCCCACATCAGCATGGGCACATACCCCACCCGCCGAATGAAGCTGCACATTCAGGGGGCGAAGGGAGGCAGGGGCAGCCTGGGTGCAGGTCAGCACAGCGCAGCGCAGCACAGTGCAGCACAGCACAGCACGCCACAGCACAGTGCAGCACGGCACAGCGCCTGGCCCAGGACCCAAGGGCTCACCTTCCCACAACTCCCTGCGGGATCAGGCGGCGCGGCCAGTCAATAAAGGGCCGCCAGAAAGAGTAGTGAGGCGTCTGGCCGAAAGCAAAGACGGGCACGATGGGCGCCCCCGCCTGGAAGGCCAGCCTGCAGGGGCGGAGCATGGGATGTGTTGGTGGGCGCGGAGTGTGCACTGAAGTTGCAAGCATGTGCTTGGACATGTGTGTGGTTGAAAAAGAGCCTTGTCGTGCAACCCAGCTGAGGCGTCTTCTTAACATTAACACACATTGCGGTGCTGCACGCATTGGGGCTCTTGAGCCGCGCACTGCCGGTTGGTCATGCGGCCCGTGAGCGCCCGCCCCGGCGCCGCTATGGTGCACCCTCGCTCACCGCACAAAGCCGGTGCGGCTTTTGAGGAACAGCACCTCATGTTCGGGGTCAGGGTCCATGTAAAAACATTCCTGGACGCCTCCAGGTGTGAGGGAGACGTTCTGACCGCGCAGAAGGGCGCGCAGCAGCACCTGCGGTTTCGTGTGGGCGGCGGGGGGCAAGGTGGAGGGGAGGGGCGAGAGGGAGCGCAAGGCGGCTGGGCAGCTGGCCGGGTGGGCTGATCGTGGGATGTGACGGCATAAGACAGGGCCGGCGAGAGCGGGGCAGGTGGCACCTGCCCCAGGGAACAGAGCCAGTGGCATGCCAACATACCGCGCCTGCGCCTACCTCCAACGCCCACAAATAGAGCCTCCCATGCCTGCCAACCCACGCATACACCAACCTCTCTTGAGGCTGGCCGGCAGCCAATCCAGTGGGCCATGTGCCGCATGCCTGAGGACCATTTCGGTTGTGGTGTGTGAAGCAGTTAAAGGGAGCTTAAGCGTGTCATGCACGAGAGCAACGGCATGTCATGCATGAGTCGGAGCATAAGCTTGCCATGCAGGTAATGAGCATAAGCATCATCGATGGTCAAGTCAAGGGAGGCATGGGGGCAGCCATGTGGCGCCGCGACCGATTGCCAAGTCGGATTGATTCGCATGCATCCGCACAGGAATGCGCACAGGCATGCGCACAGCACCGCCTTGCTCACCAGGCGCCAGGAACACCTGTCCCACGTGGTGTATGGTGTGTGTGTGTGTGTGCCGGCACGCGGGAGGGGGCATGAGGGGGCAGAAGTGAGTGCCAGCTAGACACATTTCCAGGTCATTCCAGGTTGGCTGCCAAGCTAGAGCCCGGACACTGCACGCCAGCTACATCGTCCCTCCCCCAGCAACACGCCCGTCCACCCGGCTGTGCGCCCCAACCTTCAGGCTGTGCGCCCCAACCTTCACCCCGCCCCGCCTACCGTGCTGGTTGCCGCCACCACTGTGTTGGACAAGCTAGCCGGCATCCCCTCGGCATACGGCAGCAGGATGCACATTCCCAGGGGCAGCACTGAGTGGGGCTCAAACCCTGCAGGCGGTGCAGTGAAAGAGTTAAAGTTGACGCAGCGGTTTGGGTAAGAGCTCGGCATGAAGTCAGGCACGGCGTCTGCACGAAGGCCAGCGCGGAAGCGGCAAGCCGGCAAGGCAGGCTGGGTGGCGGCGGCGGGCGATTGGCAGCAGTGCGGCACAGGGTGTGGGAGCAGGTGCGAAGAAGACGAGCGGAGACTCACCGACGACACAGGGCCCGCATCCTGCCTTTTCAAAAGCCTGCCTGTCCTCGAATGCCACCGAAATGGGAAAGTATGCGCGCAGCTCGGCCACACTCCAGGTGAGGAAGCGGCGCGCCGCCGCCGGGGGTGCACGCAGCGGCAGCAGCAGCGACCCCAGCTGCAGCGCGAGCCCCGCGGCCCCCCAGGGGCGGTGGATGTTGAGGATGCAGATGACCAGGCAGAAGACTACCGTCAAGAAGCCGGCAACCACCCAGCCTAGCGCAATGGGCCGCAGCAGCGCAGGGCACCGTCCCGCGTCCGGCCTGCAGGAAGCGGCAGCGGGGCGGCGGCAGCGGCAAGGGGGAGGAGGGGCGGTGCAAGGGCGCTCAAGGGTAATCATGCGCTCAAGCATTCAGCCTGCCGGGATGCACCCGCTATCGCCCGCTAGTCGCAGAGGGAGAATTGAGCTTGCTCACATGGGTGTCGGATGGCGCGCCAGCCGGGTTATCAAACAAAGCTTGATGTGTGTATATCAATCCAGCTGCACGGGATGGCTTTGATCGTGTCTTTGCCTGTGTCCTGGTGGCGGAGGTGGCGCCATTTGCCCACTCAAACGTGACAACCCGGGCCGTCCTGCATGTGGGTTTGCTCGCTTTGCTAACTTCACCAATAAAAATAGGCCTTTGCCTCGCCCCTGCCACCCATCTGTCCCACCTCTGACGTCTCTCTCCTTGGCGGCCCCCCAAACCCTAAAACAATCTATGCCGCCTCACCAGCGACAGGCTCCAATACGACGCCGCCGCCTCGACCACGCTGCTGCGCGCTGAGTGCGCACTGGCCGCCATCGCACAGTCGTCACCCACCGTCACCACCTGCCGCTGTCGCAGCGGCTTGCGGGACCTGTCATGCCTCTGCAACAGCTGCCGCAGGCACCCGGCTCATACCTGCAGCGCCTGGCCTCTCTGAGTGCCATTTGCCTGCTGGCCACCGCATGGCTCTGGCAGTGCAGGCGCCTGCGTCCCGGCCCGCCCCGCCTCGCTGCGGCGCTGCCCGTACTCGCAGTGTGTCTGGCCGCACCGCTGCTCTTTCAACGGGTGCGTCTCGGCTGCGCCTCTGCTGGCGATGGAAGCACTGTTGACAGCACTGGCGGCGACTGCGACTCTGAGATTGTGACGATTGTGCTCGTCGAGTTTGCGCTCACATGGCTGTGCAGCTTCAAGGTGAGAGAGCGGAGGCTGGTGGGCATCAGGTGCAGAGGAGGGCTGGGGCTGGCAGGGAAAAGCGCAGACCCACAGCTGTGCCTGGCACGCAGTGCATCCACGCTGCGCTGCCGTGCTAGCACCTGCACAGTTTCAGCATCCTGCCCACTGCCTGAGCACCCCGCCCCCCTGCCTGGCTCATCTGGTTGAAGTCTTAGTTTCGTCAGTTGATGCGACAAGGCAACACATTAGTGCGGCCCCCGCCTGCCCGCCTCCAGGTGCTGGCGTGGGCCTGCGGGCGCGGCCCGCTTGCATGCCCCTGGGGCCCCCTCCAGTTTGGGGCCATCCTGCTGGCGCCGATCACGCCGATGGCAGCTTCCGGTGGGTGGGTGCTCATGTGCAAACTGCGCGCCGTTTGTGGTTTGATGGCAAACATCAGCGGGGCAGTCAGTTGTTGGGGGCAGCGCCCGGTGTGCTCGCACCCATGCCCCCTGCAGCAGTTCAGGTAGGCAGCCAGGTCTTGAGGTTGGGTGCTTGGGTGATGGGTTTGTCTCTTTCGGTCGTATGGGGCGTGGGTGATGGGTTGCTTCTTATCGGTTGTGTGGGGCGTGATTCATCTGCTGGGAAAGGCTTTGTGGGTGCCGGCCAATCCCCGTCCCTCCTGGATGCGCCCGCACACATGACCCGCCAACGCCGCTCCTGTGCAGGCAAGCCGCACGGCAGCCCGCTGCCTGCGGCAGCAGGCAATGGGCGGCAGGGGGAGACCGCCGGGGGCGCGGGGGAGCTGGCGCTGGCGTTTGCTGCCAAGGTGGCGCTCGTGCTGGCGGGCCTGGCCATGCTGCGCTGCCAGCTGCCGCTGCTGCTGCGAGAGTTCCTCTACAGTGAGTGAGCTCGAGGCTGTGGTGGGTGCGCTAGGGCACAGGCCAAGGGCAGATGGAGCGCTGGTGCGGTTGGAGCGCTGCGCATGCTGCCCGCCGCCTGCTGCTGAGCACGCTGGCCGCCCTGTGGCACCCCCCCTGCTGGGCACGCTGTGCACCTTCTAGCCCCCTGCTGGGCACGCTGCCTGCCGACGACGGTCAGCTGACACCCCGACGGCATGCCATGCATGACATGCAGCGTTGGGGCTGTACGCCATCCTGAGTTTTGTCATGGACGGCCCTGCTGCTCTAGCCAGCGGCCTCATAGGTAAGCTGTTGCTGCAAATATTCGGTACAGCAGCGCCCATGGGGAACTTGGTTGTTGTACACTGACCTGCACAGCACCGCCCATTGCCCGTGCAGCAGCGTGGGCAGCGCAGGCAGCCGCCGCCCCATGCTTCCCCTGCATCTGGTTGGCAGCTGTGGTCAACATCATGCCATTATCCACCACAGGTTGCCCCACCACGCCCCTCCCCTTCCATGCACGCACCCGCACATATGCACCTGCACACCCCCGCAGGCGTGCGCGTCTCCCCGCACTTTGACGCCCCCTGGCAGGCAACCTCCCTGGCTGACTTCTGGTCAAAGCGGTGGGACCTGGCCGCCAGCAACGCGCTGCGCTATGCCGTGTACGAGCCCCTGCTGGAGGGTGGGAGGGCGGGGAGGGAGGGGAGGGGAGGGGAGGAGGTTTTGGGTGCTGCTGAGCCGCGGAAGGGACAGCAACAGTGGCCTGGTCAGCGCTTGTGGGAGGCTGCGCCGTGCATGGCAGCGACCCTCTGATGGAGGGTGGGTGCCAGGGCGGGGGCTGTTGCGGCGGCTCATGGGCAGGCAGCGCGCTGGCAGCCTCTCCCGGAGCCCTGGGCAGTGGACTACACAGTGTGGCAGGTGCCGAGCCTTGTAGAAGCTGAGCCGGGCTGGTGTTTGGGTGTAGGGCTGGGTGGTAGCGAGGTCTGGACGGCTGCGTGTGCGTGTGCTTGCGTGCATGTGTGTGTGACAGCTAGTAAGTGCACCCCTCTGCCTGCACCGCCGCTTGCGCTCGCCCATTGCAGGCCGGCTCGTGCGCGCGGTCACGCCGCCAGGGCAGCAGCGTCAGCGGCAATCAGAAGGCGAGGCGCGCGGTGTGCGCGCTGAGCATCGCCAGCTGGCGGCCGCCGCGTGCTTCCTAGTCAGCGGCCTCATGCACGAGCTCCAGTTCCTGTGAGCACTGCTATGCATCCCTTGCAGCTTGAACAGTCAACAGCTTGCTTCTGGGCCGGCAAACGCACTTGCTAGTTGCAGCCGCTGCTGCACCTTGACTCTCGCCACGCCAGGGGCAGCACCTCCACCCCGCCGCCTGCGAGCGCCTGCTGCTGTGCGTGCCCGTGCTGCTGGCATGCTGTCCCCATCCCCTCTACTCCGCACCCTTTGATCCCCGCCGTTTTCCCACTGCCTGCAGCTACATGACCGGCACCACCAGCAGGGGGCTCATGCCAGCCTTCTTTGCCCTGCAAGTGCCGCTGCTGGCAGCAGAGCGCCAGCTGGCGGCGCGCCTCAGGTGCGTCTGGCGGCGTGCTTACCAACACCCCTGGCTCCACCGCCCTGGCCTGCAGCAGCCTGCAGCAGCCGTGGTGGCTGTTGTAAGCAAGCGAGCTGTGGGTGCGGTCCTGTGGAGCAGCCACGCTTCCTGTCTGCCAGCCAGCCAGGCATGCCCCGTCCTGAAACCCCTCTCTCCCCGTTGCCGTCCTGTTGCAGGCGCGCGGGCCTGCGGGCGCCGGCGCCGCTGCGCATCCTCCTCACCCTCCTCACGCTGCTGCTGCTGGGGCACACCACGTTCTGGGCAGCCTGCCACCGAGGGGGTGTGACCCAGGCCAGCCTGCAGTCGCTGTCTGGCAGCGTGCAGGCCGCGCGCGCTTGGGCCTTGGCAGCGATGGCGGGCCGGTTGGCATGAGCCGCTGCCGTGCACATCCTTGAGGCCTCATCTCATCTACTGTGCCTCACAAGAAAGAAGTTACGAGTCGACTCGAGATACTGCCACACCACGTTCCAAGCCTGAATTCACATTCCAGTTTTCTCCACCCGAAAGGACTTCTCAACAGTACCTGCCGCCTGCATTTTGGGCCCAAGCGTCGCAACAATACGAACCTTCTGCCCTCTGCCCTTTGAGCCCAAGCGTCGCCATGTGCGCACATCCCCTCCATGCATCCCCTTTTCAGCTACCCTTCCCAATGCCCCATCCTTAAACCACGTCCACAATGTCTTCATTCCTCTTTCCGGCCCATGTCTCAACGTCTGCTCTGCTGTCCCTTTCTTGCTGCCCACAAGCGTGACGGTCGGCAGCCCGTTCACTGTGACCCCTTGCAACCCACGTCAGTTTTCAAGTAGGCAGCACGACTCAACAGACGCAGGCAATGCGCACGCAGCCAGCCGGGTGTGCAAGCAACCCTGAGGGGGTTCCGGCAAGGGCCTACCGCCTGCCCTGGAGCAGGCGGAGGGCCAGTGCCTCTTGCTCTGCCAATGAGAGGGCCCCAGCATCGGGGCGCGCCCGCTTCTTCTTCCTCCCCTCCGCCTGCTGCCGCTGCTGCCCTGCTGCCGCCGCGCCGCCGCCGGCCCCCTCGTCGTCCTCGCTGCCCTCCTCCTGTGCTGCTGCAGCCCGCGGCTTGCCCGGCAGCATGCCAAGGTGGGACACCTCTGGCGCCGCGCCACGCGACCGCTTGCGCTGCTGCTGCTGCTGCTGCTGCCGGGCCCTGCCGCCCGCCCCCTCCTCATCGTCATCGGAAGACGCGAGAAGGTCCAAATCCAAATCAGAGCCCGGGTCTGAATCAGAATCGGGCTCGCCTGCCGCCGGGCCCCGCCCGTGCGTGCGCCCGCGCCCGCCCATCTCCTCGCCCTCACTCTCGCTGCCGCTCCCCTCCTCCTCCTCCTGCTCCTCCTCGTCGTCATCGCTGCTGCCGCCGCCCAGCGTCGCCACAACGCCTTCGGCCTCCTGCTCGCGTGCCAGCCGCTTGGCCTGCGCGGACAGCCATGCGCACAAAGGGGAAAGAAGGGCAGGCAGAGTGGGTCATGTGCCAGCCTGGCGATTTGGTGTTTTGGAACAGCCTGCGAGAAGCTTTCGGGGCGGCGGCAGCTCACCCTACCTGCCTGTGCCCACTCCCCAGCAGCAGCGTGGTTCAAGTAGCATACACACGTGTGCAGACACACCCGCAGCCCCACCTGCCACCCTGCCCCAGACACGGCAAGACACGGCAACAGAAACACAGTTCTTTCAAGGAGCGGCGGCTCGCTCAGCTGCTTCTCCTGGCGCCACTGGCCTTGCGCATCTCCCGCCAGCCCCCCTGGCACCGGCCCGCCTACACCCACTCCTTCTCCCCCTCTCCAATGAGAGAAGACAGGTGGCGGCCCGCTCACCCGCTTCTCCTGGCGCTGCGCCTTGCGCATCTCCCGCAGTTCCTCCTTGTCCTGGCGGTCGCGCTGCAGGAGGGGGAGGCGGGGCGGGAAGAGGGGGACATGGGGTGCGGGGGGCAGAGGGGTGCGTGAGGGGCATGGGACAGGGGGGGCTTGAGGTGCACATGGGGCAGGAGGGAGTGAGGTGCATGCGGTGCCCACGCCAGGCCAGCCAGAGTGGTGACAGAGAGGCATGCCATGGGGGTCGGGAAGTGCCCGCGGCCCGGCACGGCAGCGAGGTAGTAGGCAGCCCCCCTGCCAGCCCACCAATCCACGGTGGTGCAGCACATGGCAGCTCAGCCCAGGAGGCTTCTGTTCAGTCTCGCCTGACTACCTGCATGCCTACAACAAACCCTCCCGCCGCTCTCGCTCCCTTCCCACCACCAATCGGCCCGCCTACCCTGCCTGCCCACCCCTACCCACCCACAAACCTGCAGCATGACTGCGCGTGCCGCCGCCGCACGGTCTGCCACGCTGCGGTGAATGCCGGTGTCCAGGCCGGCAGTGGCGGTGCTGGTGGTGCGGTTGCCGGCGTCCTCGCTGCAGGTGAGCACAGGTGGGGGAGTGTACAAGTGGCACGAGTGTGCAGGCAGGCAGCGAGGTAGTCCAGCCTAGCCTGAAAGCATGTGCCCCGGCATGCAAGCAATCACACCTGGCTCTCGCACTGGTCAGCAAGGCGCCACACCCGCTGTTGGTCCCGCACTGCTGGCTGGCCTCCCACCGCCCCCAACCCCGCCTCCTCCTATCACCTGAATGACTCCACCCCTCAAGCTCCAGCACCCAGCCTACCCCAACTCCCCAGCATCTTCTCTGGTCGAGCCCAGTCATGCAATACAGCTGATCACCCCCCCCCCTTCCTGACCCACTACTGTACTGTACTCACCTCTCAAACTGTGAGTCATCCCGGGCCAGCAGCTCCAGAGGGTCCACCGCCTCCCCCTCCTCATCAAACACAGTCCTGCACAGGCAAAAGTGGGGCAGTTGAGCAGCAGTGCAGCGTGCACACACTTGCCAGAACGTGGGCAGGCGAGCAGCACAGCAGCATAAACACACACTTGGCTTGCAGGAACACAGCAATGATGTTGTCGGTAGTGGCGGCGGGGTCCTTTTGACGGCCACTCGGCGGGTGCATGCAGGGCCAGGGGTGGTGGAACGGCCCTGTGGCGCCGCGCTGGGGCACAGATGCCTCGGCAGCCATTGCCTCTCACCCCATCCACGCAGATTCCCCCACACCCAACTGTGCCCGCACGCCCGCCCCTGCCCTCCCCTGCCGCACCTTGTGCCCGACACCGCATGCGCCTTGATCTTCAGCTTCTTCTTCCTCTTGCTGCTGCCTGCCCCCGCCCCATCAGCTGCCGCTGGCGCAGCCGCCTGCCCGTCAGCATCTTCCCCCTCCCCCTCGCTGCCGGCCTCGGCGACGTGCCGCCGCTTGACAACCAGGAAATCGTCGTCGTCGTCGTCGCCATCGCTGCCTGCTGCTGCCTCCCCGCCTTCCTCCTCATCGCTGCCTGCTGCCGCCGCTGGGGCGCCCTGTTTGCGCCGCCGCCGCTGCTGCCCCTCCTCTTCCTCCTCGCTGCTGCCCCCTGCCTCCTGCCCCTCATCGTCGTCGTCATCGCTGCCCGCCGCCGTGCCCTTTGCCGCTGCCGCCTTCTTCTGCTGCTGCGCCTGCTGTGCCTGCTGTGCGCCATCCTCCAGCGCGCCGCCGCCCACCACCACCTCCTGCATCTTCTTGCCTGCACCGGGTGACAGCAGCAGGCCCCAACAGTGGGAACAACAAGACAGTCGGCATCGGTGCGACTGCAAAGCAGCAGCGCCCAAGGGCGGGTCCAGGACCTAGAGGCCAGAAGGGCTGGCTGTAAAGGAAAATAAAAGAAGAGATTGCCAGCCGCTGCAGGTTTTGACAGCAGAGGCACGCAATTGTGCGGCACAAGTGCAAGCACACGTGCACTGCACCGCCGCGCCAAACCGGCGGGGGTGCTGCCGCTGTTTTCTGGCCGTCCGAGGCATGCAGGCGGGCGCGGCAGCCGCCTTACCCGCTTTCTTGAGGAAGCGGAGCTTGGGGGCGGTGGGCAGCCCCATGCTGTACGCACACTCTGCCGCAGGAAGCTGCAGGGGAGCAGGGGCAGGGCATGGGGCAGGTGAGGGGGCGGGCACAGGGTGTTGGGCGGGGTCCAGCCCAGGCACTTGAAGTGGGGCACAGCCGAGGGGCAAGCTTCGGGGCAGCAAGCGCCTCCTGCCTGATGCCAGCCAAACACTTGCACACTGAACGGCACTTGGATGAGAGGGGCATGCCATGAGGCAACGGGCCTGCATGCAGGCCCTCCCCATCCCCACTGCACTCCACACATGTCAGATGGGCTGGTGCAGGCAGGCCCACCTGCGTGACGTCAAACACCTTGCGGTTGGGCTGCAGGAAGACGCTGCGCAGGTATGAGACCAGCGCGCGCTGGGCCACCTCCTGCGGGGCGCACGGCACGAGAGCGGGGAGGGGTGAGGGGCAGCGCGTTGTGGACCTGCACGGACAGAGCTCCCCCCCCGCCTGCACCAACATGCCCCCTCCCCACTCCTCGTCTCTCCCATACACCAGGCCCCACCTTGAGCTCGGCATCCTTGGACAGTACCGCAGCCCGCCTCCCAGTACACCCCGCCCCGCCCCCAAACCACCGCCACCCACCCTCTCCACCCGTCCTCTCCACTCCCGTCTACCACCGCCCCCACCTTGAGCTCGGCATCCTTGGACAGCAGCGCCTGCAGCGCCGGCGTCACCGGCTGCACCTTGGCAGGGTTGTGCTTCAGCTGCTTCATCGGAACCTTGGCTTCCTCCAGCTGCACACACGAGTGATGCGAGTGCAAGTGCAAGCATGAAGTGATGCCGTGCCTTGATTGCGTGCATGCTGCTGCGTGGCCCCTTGCTCCAAAGGCGCGTGTATGGCACTTAGAGCCTTGACCTGGCCGCCCGCCTGCTTCACCATCCACTGCACCAGGTTGGCCCCCTCCTTCGCGCGTGGGCAGCAGCACTACCACCAACACGCATGCAGCCAACAACCACCCCACCCCACACCCTCGACAGCCAATTACAGGCAAACATTTTGCCACAGGCGCCATGAAGACATCGAACACCAAACTTGCTTGCTAGGACGTGGCAGGCGCACTCTGTACCCCCAACCAGTACCACCAACCAGTACCGCCAGCCTGTGCCCCCGCCCCGCACCTGCGCCAGCATCCCCTCCTTCTCGCTGGGCAGCAGCAGCAGCAGGCCCTTGCCGGAGGACACGTAGCGCGCGGTGCGCCCCACGCGGTGGATGTAGGAGGCAACGTCCTCGGGGCAGTCGGCCTGCAGGGGGGCAGGGCGCTCAAGGGTGGGCGGGACGGGGCGAGATTGTGGGGCGAATACGGGCTGCAGGGAGCGGCGGCGACGGCAGGCCATCTCCTCCCCCGCTTCCCCAACCCTGGCCCTGGCCCAGGCCACTGCGCCATCCCCCCATTGCATCCCATGCCCAACTCCCCCGCCCAGCCCCTTGACACACCACACCACAGCCCACCGCCTACCCACCTGCACCACCCAGTCGACGGTGGGGAAGTGCAGGCCGCGTGCGGCGATGTCTGTGGCAAACAGAACCATGGCCTTGGCCTCGCAAAACTCGTAGAAGGCTGCAAGGCACAGAGAGGCGTGAAGGAGCACACGAGAGGAATGGAAACAGGCAGGGATGATGGGGGGCAGGGGGGGAGGCAGCTCTCTCGGACTCCTCCCCAAGTCGACCCTGGACAAGACATGCTCCTACACCACCAGCCAGCCAGCCAGCATGAAAAAAAAAATGCATTTGTCCTGCCTCATCTCTCCCATGATGCCACCCGCAGGTGCTGCGATAGCGGACCCGCCAGGCCCGCCCCCACTCACCCCCCATGCGCTTGTACTGGTTCATCTTTCCGTGCAGCGCGCGCAGCGGCACGCCGGGGCGCAGCTTGCGCAGGGCCTCGAACAGGAAGCGCACTTGCTTGCAGGTGGACACAAAGATGATGGTCTTGGACTGCAGGGGGCGGGGAGGGGGGAGGGGAGGGAAACCCGCACATGTGAGTTGTTAAAAAGGAAGTGCACTTGCTTGCAACGAGGGGAAGACAGAGATGCCAGTCTTGGCCTGCAGATGATGAGAGGTAGAGGTAGGGAGGTGCAGGGTCGGGTGAGTAAAGGACGAAGAGAGGTGGGTCAGGGTGGAGTGCAAGGGGCCCCGGAGGACAAGGGGCAGGCGGCGCAGGCTGGGCAGCGGCACAGAAGTCCGGGAGGCACCCACCGCACACACACGGATGGGGCCCGGCCGGTACATGACACCAAGCAGTCACCGCAGCAGTCATCAGGCAGTGCACCCAGCAGTGCAGTGCCAGCAGCACTCATCACCGCAGCACAGTGCAGTGCCAGCAGCAGTTGTCACCGCAGTACAGTGCAGTACACCGGCAGTACCGCCCGCCCACCTTGAGGTGTGTCTTGATGAAGGACCACAGGATGTCCAGCTTCTGCTGCAGCTCGCACTCCATATAGGCCTGGCGGGGCGGGAGGCGGGGAGGCACCCAGCAAGCGGGCTCAGACATGTCGCGCAACCACATAATCAGACTAGCATAAGCTCCAGCGGCGGCTCTGGCACCCAATGCGTTCAGAATAAATCCGCCCAAGTTGTTGACGCATTTGCACGTGCAGCTTCTTTCCCAGTGCCGGCAGGCCCCAAGCGCCAAGCGCGGGGGTGCATTACGTGAGTGCAGCGCCGGGCCGCCCTCCCCCGTGCTGAGTGTGCGCGTGCAGGGGAGGCATGCAGGTGCGCCGGTGGCGGTGCGCGCTGTGCCTGCTGTGCATGCTGTGCCTGCTGCTCACCTGCTGGAGCTTGACGGGCGTGGGGGCCGCCGCCTCGGAGTGGACCGACACATACTCCGGGTCCTGCAGGGGAGGGGGGGATCAACACAAGACAGCACTTCGAAGCACTTGAAAAAAGAGCAAGTGTTGCTTCTTTCCACATCTGACACATACTCCGGGTCCTGCAGGGGAGCGGGGGATCAACAAAAGAAAGAGCTTGGAAGCAATTGAAAAAAGAGCAGGTGTTGCTTCTTTTCACAACTGACACATACTCACAGTAGGCAGAACGAGCTGGCACAGGGCGGCCGGTTTGGTGGGTGCTGGGGGGCGCTGGGCCAGGCTGGCAGTGTGGGGGACAGAGCATGTGTTGCCTTCTTCTTCTTTCCAAACGGTGCCCTTCTTTTGATCCCTTATCCTGCAAAACCTGGACTGCATACGCCGCTGCCCCTCCTTAAGCCTTAAGCATAAATGACAACCCACCACAATGTCCCGCCCCGCCCCGCCCCCGCCCTACCTTGAGCGACAGGCGGGCCAGGTCCTTTACGTTCTTGGTCTGCGTGGCGCTGAACAGCAGGGTCTGGCGGTCGCGGGGGATGTTGGACACAATCGCGTTGAGCGTGGTGGAGAAGCCCTGCAAGGGGGTTGCAGGGACCATAGTGCGGTTGTAGACGGGGAGTTCTACTAATATCACGCCCGCCTCGTCGCACACATACCTCCCCTAATGGCCGGCTGCCCACCCGGTCGCCATGCCCAGGCAGCGGTCACCCCCATCCCGGCACCAGCCCACCCACCCACCAGAAAAACAAGAGCTTGACAACAGCTTTTACAAACAGGAGCGACAGGAACAGCACTAGCCTTGACATTTCCCACCTACCAAAAACAAGAACAACAAGAAACAGCACAAGCACATGTGAGGCACCCCCGCCCACCCACCAAGTCCAGGCAGCGGTCACCCCCCTGCAGCACCAGCCTACCCACCAAGCCTCAGCGGCACCACTGGATTGATACAGAACCCTTGAATGTATACAGGGCAGCACTACATTGATAAAGAGCACCCACCATGTCCAGGCATCGGTCTGCCTCGTCCAGCACCAGCACCTGCAGCTGGCCGGCGTCAAACCCGGGCGTCTCATCCATGTGTTGCAGCAGCCGCCCGGGCGTGCACACCAGGATGTTCATGCCTGTGGGGGTGTGGGCGCGGTGGCGGGGCGGGGGGGGAGTTGATGCAGTAGTGAGGAAGCGCTTGGGAGTGCAGGCAGTGCCGCATGCGGTGTAGTAGAGGCAGGGAGTGGTGCGTGGATGGCAGTGCACGCATTGTAAGCACGCCAAGGGGACAATTTCTTGTGCATATGAAAGTTTCATTTTTTTCTTTTTCTATGATAACGTAAGTGCTCTTGGCCAGCAGTGCCGCCGGTGGCGGCTCCACTGACTCCCCTCCCGAGCTCGTCGCCTGCCCCTCCCCCTTTTCACTCGTGCTCTCTGCTGATGCCCTCATCCAGCCCCTGGCTGCTGACGTGCAGCCCACACCAGGCTGTCCAGAACTAGCCCGCTAAACAAACCACACATGTCCTGGCCCTGGACTAGGCTCGCTCACATTGTGCGCCCGCTCCCACTCCCCCGCCCCACTCACAGCCCTTGCTCCCACCCTCCCAGGCCAACACCAGCCGCCTCACCGTTCACCCGTGCCTGCTCCTCCTTCACATCCTTCCCGCCAATCAGCAGCCCAGCGCTCAGGTCGTGCCGCCGCCCAACCTTGCGCAGCTCGTCGAAAATCTGCAGTGCGGCGCAGTGCAGTGCAGTGCATTGCAGTCAGTCACTACATGAGGTGAAGGTTCCGTTGAGCGTGCCAGCCATAAGCCCTCCTGCGGGCAACGGCGACAGGTGACGTCAGGCCTGCCCATCCGCCCACTTGAGCCTGCCTCACTCAAGGACCCCCACCCCCCACCCCTGCCAACAGCCGGAACAGACAAGACAGCTCACAACGGTCGGCATCATCTCTGCCCAGGCCGCCCAGCCTGCCCACCAGCCCGCTTTACCTCCACAGCTGCAGTCTGCACAACCTCCCAGCCTGGCATCGCCAGCTCCCATATTGTATTGGGCGAGAAGACGAGCGCCCCCACCCCTGCCAGCCACCCCCGACGAACTGAAAACGGCCCCAACCACCCCCCACGCCCACCAACCTGCATCGCCAGCTCCCGAGTTGGGGAGATGATGAGCGCCCCCAGCCCGTCCAGCCTGCCCCACCGCTGCCTGAACAGGCGCTCCACCACAGGCAGCAGGAAGGCCAGGGTCTTGCCTGCAGGCAACGGTGGCCAGGGCAGCAGCAGCAGCAGCAGGCAAGTCAGGGTGTTGCCTGCAGCGGCTGACATGAGCAGCAGGTAGGCCAGGGTCTTGCTTGCAAAGTTGGTGGGTTCAAGGCAGCGGGCCAGGGTGAGTTGACAGATTAGGCACAGGGGACAAGGGCGGGGGCGGGCGAAGGGAGCACGTGGTCAGGGACAGGGAGGGCGAGCAGCCGCGGGGGTGCCTTGCACCTGCCTGTGCTGACCCCCAGTGCAGTTAAAGGCCTCAGCAGCCGCTGCCTCACTGCTGTCATGACGCGGCACCCACTCCTGCTACCTCGATACCCAGCATCGCACGCACCTGACCCTGTCTTGGCGGCGCCTAGCACGTCGCGGCCAGACAGCGCATGCGGCAGCGCTGCACGCTGCACCGCCGTCAGCGTCACATACTTGGCCTCCCGCAGCCCCTGCTTGCTGCACTCGCTGATGGGCAGCTCGTCGAACTTCTTGACTCCAGCAAGGCTGGCAGGGGGCTGCTCGCTAGAGGCAGCTGCGGCTGCTGCTGGCGGCGCCGCCAGCAGGTTGCTGCCGCGTGGCGGCGCCCCCTCCTCCAGCGCGCGCTCCAGCGCCTCTATCTCATCCGCCTCTGCCTTGCTGCGGCGGCTCTGGTTCTTATGGTACTGGCGGCGCTGCTTCTGCCGCCCGCCTGCTTGCTTCTGCATGTCGGCGGGACCTCAAGCAGTCAGCACTGCGCTGCTGTATATGTGACTTTGCCGTCCCCTTGCTCTCGTCACGGCAGGCATGTCCCAAGTGCACCTCGTGTCTTTCTATGGCCGGCGCCACGCTGTTCCAGCTGTCTTCTCCTGCTGAGGCAGCATCACCAAACTTGTCAGCAGCTGCCAGCAGCGCCAGGCACCGGGAACCCTTGAGCTCTAGCATCAGCCTTTGTGCTCCGCTGCACGCTCGCAGAAACCCGCCACTGCTTCGCGCCGAGCCCAGTTCTCTCGCAGGCAGGTGAGCCCCACAGGCTGCGGCTTCTGATCGACAATACCAATTCCATCTCACACAGCGTGTTGGTACCCTACCCGTTCCTCCCGTCACCGCCGCCGCCGCTGCTGCCGCCACTGGCAGTGCGCCAAGAAGCAGAACCGCCTGTTGGCACAGTTTTGAAGCACCCTGCCTGCACTCTCTGTGCAACATCAGCTATCCGCACACTCCACCGCATCATCTGGCAGCGTGCAGATCACGTGGCGGCACCGACTGTGGCTCTCCACCTGGAACACAGCTATGAAGCAGCTTACAGTGGCCGACGGGACGATGCTGGGGGCGGGCATGCTGCTAGTCGGTGCGTCCACAGGGCTGCACTTACGCGTTTGCAGTGCAGAGTGGCGGGGCTTCCGGCATCAAGCTGCCAAACGCGCAATCATCCGCTCCACCCTCCTGCAGGCGGCGCCACAATTGCTTACAAGCGCAAGCAGACGACGCTGTTCAAGTCGCTCTACTTCCTGTCGTGGCCAGTGCTGGGGTCTGCAGTGCTGTGGACGTTCATGCCCACGCCGCAGCAGATGGAGAAGGTGTGTGCATGGGTTCAAGCGCAGGCGTGCAAGTGGTGCTGGCAGCTGCCGCCTGCTCCTGCTGCCAGCCTGGCGCACCTCACTAGCACCTCCCCCACCGAGTCCCCTGCCCCCTCAAGCCCTTGCTGTATGGCTTTTCTCCCTCCCCACAGGAACTTCGGGCCAACGGGTTCTCTCAACAGGAGCTGGATGCCAGCCGGGCGGCCACGCAGGCGCAGCTAGACCAGCTGCGGGCGGCAGCGGGGCGGGGGCCAGAGAGCAAGTGATGTCAACGCTGTCTACCTCCTCCCTAAGACTTCTGTACATCACGCCACACTTGTAATCATGCGACGCTGCTGCATGGCATCCTACTAATTGCTTGGATTCAGCGGCCGCTAGCGGCGGCGTCTGGCAGATCTGGGCACGCCTGGCTGGCGCCGGTTGGCAGTGGCAGGGCCCTGTCCTCCTTCACAGCCTGCTTACCCGAGTTACGTTGGACCAGCTGGGTCTCTAAACTTGAACAGCACCGGGAACAGGGGGATGCTGACTTCAAAGTTGCTCGCAGCGGCGCTGCTGCTTCTGGCCATCGCCTGCACGCCTGCCGCTGCGAAATGGAGTGAGTGGTTTGAAAGTGTTTGCCACGCGCGTTTTGCCCTGCCCCGCTGCTCCAACCACCTCCGGCCAGGGAGTTGCCGGCACACGCGGTAGCATGCAGGACCCCGCTTTACCAAAGCAGCTGACAGCAGACCTTGAGAGGCGCCGCACAGTCGGTCAAGAGAGAGACCGGCCCTGCTGCCGCCGCCGCCGCCAGCCGCTCCACACAGCGCCGCCTCCCGCCTGCCTACTGCAGCGTGCGGCGTGTGCTACACAACCTACCTGGTCGAGTGGGGCGTTGGCACGCTGGGCCCCATCTGCATGTGCAGCGGCGGCAACTCCACCGCCACCTTCAACTGGGCCGGCAACGGTGCGTGGGTGGGGCAGGGTCACAGGGCGGGCGGGGGCATGGCAACAAGCAGTGCGTGTGTGCGGCGGGGTCGACTCCCTGTGCAGGTTTGCAGCCTCTGTGATGCACACCTATTAGCTGCGGGCACTGCCTCCACTGCTGCCTGCCTGCCTGGCTATTTCTACTGTACTGGACGGAAGACCGGCTGCTGGCCCACTTGCCGGTGCCTGCTCAACAGCTGACGCCCCCGGCGCCGCGCCCCCTGCCCCGGCGCCTGCACCCAACTCTCCCCCGCCTCTGCTCCCCCCCCACAGATGACCACGGCATCTTCCAGATACCCAACGATGCCTGCCCCAGCAACTTCACCGGCTTTGCCTCGGACTCTTACAGGGAGCTGGCTCCCTCCAGCACGGTAAGGCCCTCCTGCACGGTGGGTGCTGCCCAACCCCCGCCCTTGCTGGGCAGCCTCCCCCGCCTCCCCGGGTGGATGCGAAGCGGGCGCCAAAGCAGTGGCATGCTGTGGGTGCCAGGTGGCGTGGTGCAGGACGCCGCACCACGTGTGCAGCATGCTTCCCAACCACGTGCCCAACCGGCGGGCAGCCAGGCGGGCAGGGAGCATGTGGTTTAGTTCCCCCCCCTGCCTCCCTGCTACGCCACCCGTTTGACAGGCGCTGCCCGCTCAGCATATGCAAGCAACCACCGTGCTCATGCCAACACTCACTCACACACACATGTGGCTTCACACTTGTGTTCACTCGAATGTGTGTGTGCGCCTCGCAGGTAGGCAGCTTTGTTTGGGACCTGCCTGCAAAGGAGGGAGACTACTGGGTGACCAGCCAGTCCCGGCAGGACTGCGCCAACGGTGCGCTGGGCGGGCGGGCAGCGGGCAGAGCATGCCGGGCTCCAGGCTCATGCCAGGGCAAGCCACGAAATGCTGTGTCAATAAGCGGCAAACTTGGGGTCTTCTTGGCTGCCCTGCCGTTAATCGCTGCTGCCTGTTGCTCAGGCTGCTGCTCTGCCAAGAAAGCTGCTGGCCAGAACTGCTGGCATTGGCCGGTGCTGTTCTCGTGCCATGCACGCTGCCGTCGCTGCCGGCCCACCCCCTCCACTCCCGTCCCGGTGCCCGCCCTCGCCGCCAGATGGAGCCAGGGCAAGCACAACATGACGAGCAGCCTTCAGCCCACCCCCGTCTAGTACTCTGCTTTGGTTTTGTTCCCTGGGTGCAGGCATCAAGGCGCAGTTCCGAGTTGTGAGCGGCGCGGGGCGTGCCTCGCTGCAGCTGGGGGCCGCGTTGGCGGCGCTGTTGATGGCGCTGCTGCTTCCCCTGGCCTAGTAGGCCAAGGGCGACTGCTGGAGGCGCCTGCCTGGAGCTGTGCTGTGTGACATTCATTGACTGACCTGCCAGAGTCAACCATGCAGCAGCACCCCGGCAGCCTGACTGAACGAGCGACCCTTGTGACTGACGTGACTGAAATGTTGATGTTGAACTACAGGAGACCACAACATGCTGCAAAGGTGCAGCCAGACGCAAAGGTGCAGCCAGACGGAAGCAAAGGTGCAGCCAGACGGAAGCAGAGAATAGAGTCACACAAGCAGGGGCCGGCGGGAGGTCTGTGCAGAAGGGCGTGTCACATCACACCGCCGCCGGCAGTGGCGGCGGAGTGGAGCAGGTGCTGCTGTGGCCGGCCCGGCGCACCAGGCGCAGTCATGCCCCGCGCAGCCAAGCCAGCAGGGGTTGGTCCCGCTCTGCCGCAAAACAATGCACCTCTGCTCTGTGCCTGGGAGGTGTATGTGTGCGTGGGAGGTGTGTGTGCGTGTGTGCTTACCAACAGCGCCTGCGGGCTGCTCACCCGCGGCCGGTGAACAGCTGCAGCACTAGGGTGCAGTCGTGCTCCACGGCTAGGTCCATGGGTGTGGCCCCCTGACTGTCCACCGCCGCCAGCTCAGCACCCAGATCCAGCAGGCTGCGAGCGATGGCGGCGGCGTCCGCCAGCGCGGCCCAGTGCAGCGGCGTGCGCCTGTGGGTGGCGTCGCGCGCCGCCACGCCCGCGCCCCTGCGCGGAGGGGAGAGGGTGGTCGGTTGTGTGCAGGGTGGCTGCGCGGCCGTGGCGGCCGGGCGAGCGAACAAGCGAGGGGGACAGCAGGCAGAGCGGGGGCGGGAGTAGAGCAGCGGTGTGGGGGCAAAGCGGGGGCAGGGCAGGAACTGGCATGGCAGAGCTGGCAGCTCAGCCAAGCCGCCCCCGCCCTTGCATCCACTTTGCCGCCCTGGCCCCACCAGCACAGTGGGATGAGCAGGCCAGGAGCCGTCATGAGGGGGCTGGCAGATCAGGCACCCACCCATACCCGCCCCTCCCGCAGCCACGCTGCCACCCTGCCTCCCTCCCTTGCCACTCATCAAGCCAAGCAAGCAAGCAGCCCACCTTGAGAGCAACGCCGCCGCCACAGGCTCATGACAGAACAGGGCGGCCACCATGAGGGGCGTCACCCCGCCGCGGTTGGCTTTGTCGGCGGAGGCGCCATGAGCCAGGAGGAGCTCCACACACTCCTGGTGCCCGCGCCGTGCCGCCGACAGCAGGGGGGACTCGCTGCAGAGCAGGGTTGGGGTGGAGTGGGGCCCTGCTTGCACGGCTGCAGGCACGTGTGCGCGGCTACAGCTACCCAGCCTGCCAGCCTGCTTGTTGCCTCCTGCCCTGCATGCCTTCCCAATCCGCCGCGCCCTGCACTCCTCAGCAACACCCCACGTCTCCCCTGGTGTTCCGCCTCGGCTGCACAGCACCCCCCTCCGCCCGCCCTCCTCAGCTGCACCGCACGCCCCACTGCCTGCCCCCCCCCCGCATCACCTCCCCCTGCCAGGTCGAACCTCTCGACTCTTCACCCAACTTGCTATCCAACCCCACCCACCGCCCCCCCCCAAGCAACTGCAAGCCGCCAGCCGACGTCACCCACTCCATGCACTAGACCAGTTTTCAGCAGGCCCCCCCGTGCCCTCTTCCCCCTCCCTTTGCCCACCCCGACCCACAACAACCACCCTGGGCAGCCCCACCCAGCCCACTCACCCGGCCTCGTCCTCTGCATTCACCTCCTCAGCGCTCGCCGTCTCCAGCAGCTTCCTCAGCACCCGCTCCATACCATAGTGCGCAGCCCAGTGCAGCCCGGTGCGCCCATGTGCGCGCCCGCTCGCCCGCGCCCCCGCCCCGAGCAGCGCCGCCGCGCACCGCCGGTGCCCGCCGGCAAGCGCGGCCAGCAGCGGGGTGAGGCCCTCGGCGTCGGCGGCGTTCGGGTCGGCGCCATGACGCAGCAGGCTTTCCACCACGTGTGCATGCCCGGACTCTGCGCGGGGGCCGCCGGCGGGTGCAGCGGCAGAGGCAGCATTGAAGGAGCCGTCGGCTGCACAGGCGGCATGCACGCAACCCAGCTCTGCCTCTATGCAGCACCAGGCGGTGCACCTGTTCCCTGCCGCTTCAGGGCGGCTCATGCTGCGTCAGGTGGACCACAGCAGGCAGCAGGGTGATGCACAGAACGCTGCAGCTCGAGGACAGTTGCCGGCCAAGCTGGCCAGGGGGCCTAGGCACAAGCCACCGCCCACCCTACCGTGCTCCAGTCCACAAGCCCTTCCGTGCCCACCTGCAGCCACTAGCAGCGGCGTGGCCCCGTCTGCCGCCTGCCTGTCCACCTCTGCTCCCTGGCCCAGCAAAAGCTCCGCCACGCCTCGGTGACCGGCGGCGGCAGCGTAGTGCAGCGGGGAAGCGCCCTCCTTGGTCGCAGCCTGGCAGCAGGGCAGGGGTGGGGGCTGTGTGAGCTCAGGGGCTGGGCTGCTGTTTGTGGCCAGTGTGGCGGGCTGAAAGGGCCCACCTCGCTGGCTGCTGTCCTGCCCAGTGTGGCTGGCTGAGCACTGGCCCACCTCACATGCTGCCGAGTGAGCAGGTGCGCTGCGCAGGAGCGCAGCACACGGCGTGCATAGCACGGCACGAAGCAGCACCTACACTGCAGAGGCACGAGCAGCCCCCAGATCCCGGAGGCTACACCGCCGTCCAACTGCCCTCCGCATAACCATGTGCATTTTATAAACGGCCCCAAAGCTGCGTGACAAGCACCCCGCAATTGCCGCAAAACACCCAACGCAACTTACATCCACGTTCGCCCCCCGTGCCAGCAGCAGCTGCGCCGCTGCATAGTCCCCGCGGTCGGCAGCAAAGTGCAGCGGCGTGCGCCCCAGCGCGTCGGCCGGCGGCGCGGCCAGCAGCGGCGAGGGCCCGCCGCCAGGGGTGGCCCCCTGATCGAGCAGCAGCTCAAGAATGTCCCTGTGGCCGCAGCAGGCAGCCTGCAGGGGTGTGGGTGGTCACATGGAGTGATGTCCATGGCATGGGGGGCAGCAGCGGGGCGCAAGAACAAGAGCAACACGTTTTACTGCCGGAGCCCTTCGTGCTGAGGCTGCTAGGCGGTTGGCGGGTTGCGAGCGCTGGCTTGCCTGGAGCAGGCCAAAGCCAAGGGGGGCAGTGGCAGAGGGCAGCAGCTCCAGCACACGCTCCACATCAGCAGCACGGATGGCGGCTGCCAGGTGCTGCAGCAATTGAGGGGTTGGGTGGTGTGCAAAGTACGGTACAGGCGGTGCGGGCGGGGGCGGCGGCGCCAGGGCGCTGGGCTGAGCGTCTGAAGCCCGCCCCGACCCTGCGCCGTCTCGGAAGGTTCTGGATCAGCAACTAGCATCCTGAGGAGCGGGCAGAGCGGGCGGCAAGCGCAACCAAGCAGGGGGGCCACCGCACCTCGGCAGTCGAGCCTTCTGGCTCAACCACAACGAAAGTGGCGCTTTGCACGCTCATGTCTTTTGACCACGTTAGATCAGCAAACATAGGGAGTGCAGGCCGACATTTACTCACAGAACCCCAGAGTCTCTAGAGGTGCAGGACGCGCGCAGCAGGCCCGCGTGAGACCAGAGTTTACAGACAGAGACGTGTCGGTTGCAATTGGAGATCGGTGCCTGCAACGTGCCTCACATCATCATCACATCGTTGCGGCATAGCCCTTTGCACAAGGTGTCGGACTTGCGCGCCCTTCGCCCAGGCGGCCTAGCAATATGGAGGCTTCCAGCGGAGTTGAAGAAGAGCACCAGGCAAGCCGAAACTTGAGCTGCGGCCTGGCTGCCCGCCCGTTTGCTGCCACTGCCCTGCCGCCCCGCCGCCTCCCGCCATCCGCCCCTTCCCACCATGCACACACAGCACACGCGCTCTTGCCTGCAGATGCACCGCAGCCAGTGGGCAGACTTGCCCCCTGACCTTCTCGCCCTGGTGCTAGTTGCGGCACACCAGCAGCTGTGCACGCCCCCCTGCCGCACGGCCGACGAACAACCTGAGGGCGTGCCGCAGTGCGGGCAGCTGCCATCGTTGGCGCAGGTGGCAGCCCTCTCCCTTGCCTCCGAAGCCAGCTGCCGCAGCTGGCAAGCAGCCGCGGTGTCTGCGCGGGGCGCAGCACCGCTGCACGTCGCGTTGGGGCGCTCCGCCCTGCCAGACGGGGGCGCCGGCCCGGCGTTGCGGCGCTGGCTGGGGGCGCGCCCGGCTGCGGCTCTGCACTTTGAGACCTCCCACAGCGCTGGCTGCAGCCCTGGGGCCATCCAGCAGCTGGCAGTTGAGCTGCTGGCATCTGATGACCTGGAGCACTCCTCAGGCAGGCAGGGCAGGGGCTGGCGCTGTGGATGCGGGTTGGTTGCCGTGTTTTGCCAGGTGCGGAAGGTTGCGCTGGGAAGGGCTGTGCCACGTGGGCAGGGGTAGGCTGGTGCAGGTACACCGACCCTGGTACTGCCCGCCATGCTTGCATGCCACAGTGGAACCACGTGCACTCGGAGCTCTGCTTCGTATCATGCTCCCCCCCAATGCAGCTGCCTCGCTGACTGAGCTCGCGGTGTGGGGCTTTGCGAGCAGCCGCCCGCTGTGCGCGCTGCTGCCGCGCTTTGCCATGCTGCGCTCCCTGGCACTGACCGGCTACAGCGTCGACCTCGGTGAGTGCCGTGCTTGCCGCGCCTCTCCGCACCGCACGCTGTGACGGATCGGCTCGACCTCCCATTCACTTGAGCTGCTCAGCAGCAGCATTGTGGGAAGGCCCCCTGCATGAGAGCCACCCGGAGAGCTCGCCTCCCAGGTGTGTGCCCGCCTGCATGACCCCTGCCCAGTGCCGGCCTCCCTGAGACGGCCTTCCAGTTCACCCTCCTCTTGCTCTGCCACGGCGGCAGCGCACCCCTCACCCCTCAACCTGCACGCCTTCCTTTGGTGGTGTGGCCCCCTGTGCCTGCCTGCCTGCTTGAACTCATCAGCCCGCGCTTGCATGCGGCGTGTGTTCCCCTGCAGATCTGGAGCCGCTGCGCGCGCTGCGCCGCCTGACAGCGCTGCACGTCGAGGCGGAATGTTTGCCCCGGCTGGCAAGCCTGTGCGGCGCCGACGGCCTGCGCCACCTGTCGCTCTCCTGCTTTGCCAATCCGGCCAGGTACGGCCAGCCCGCTTGGCTGCCGCTCATTCCTGGGGGGATGCACTGTGGGGGGCCGCAGAGCACCATGCACGCCGTGCACGGGCAATGCGAGCAGCAGCAGCTCCCAGCAGCAGCAGCCCGAGCTGCAATGCCGTCCTGCATCATCAACGTTAACGTCCCGCAGCGGCTGCCCACGCCGCACTCCCCTGGCGCTCCTATGTACATGCACACCTGCGCACGTGCATGCACACGCCCCACCCTGCCCCCCTGCTGACCGCTGCCCCGCGCCCGCACGTCCACCCGCCTGCGCACACCGACTGGGTCCCCACCCACCCGCCTGCACTGCACTGCACTGCACTGCGCTTGCTTGCTTGCTGCAGGGTGCTGCTGCCACGTGGGCTGCGGTTGGACAGCCTGGACGTGCGGTGCCCCAGCCAGGGCGTGTTCCTGGGGCTGGACCGCGCGATGCAGCAGTGCCGCCGCGTGCGCATCGCTGGAGCCGCCATCCACCTGCTGCTGCTGTACGTGAGTGCGTGCCGGCTTGCTGTGGCGTGCTGTGCTGTGCGGTGCTGTGCTGTGCGGTGCTGTGCGCAGCGCAGCGCAGCGCACCTGTGTGTCTAGGCAGGGGTGGAGGCTTGCATGCCCCCGGAGAACTTGGCGCGGCGCACAGTGCTGCACACAGCTGGCCTGTCCCCGCCCCCTCCCCGAATGCAGGTGCCTGCTGGCACGACGCAGGCCGACGCACCAGCGGCGGCAGGCCCTGCGCGGGCGCCGCATGACGTGCTACTGTCTGAGTTCAGATCTGCTCGGGTGCAGCAGCTGGCACTGGAGGCACCAGATCGAAAGGTGAAGCTCAAGCTTGCTCCGCAGCCTGAGCCAGAGCAGCAGGCGGGCGGCGCGGCAGCGGTTGTGCCGCCGGGGCCGGCGGCGCTGCTGGACGCTCGCGCCGCATGCGCCAGTGCAGCAGCGCTGCCCGGCATCACGGCCTGCCTCAGGGACGGCGCTCAGCTTGGCGTACCCGGTTGTGGGGTAGGAGGGGGTGGGCGGGTGCAGGGCCTGCTGCTGGTCAAGTCTGGGGTGGAGTGATGCATCCTTGCAATGCGCCGGCTGCCGGTGTGCGTCTGCAGTTGGCACGGTCCACCGGGGCCACCCTTTCTGGTTTCTGGCTGCTGAAGCCCCGCCGTAGCATTTTTTCTTTCCCGTCTTCGAAGCTCACGTTGTAAAATCAGATTGGCAAGAGGTTCCGGTTGGAAAATCAGGCATGCGACAGCAGGTCCGGCTCGTCCGGCCAGCATGGTTCCTGCTGTTTGCAAAGTGGTTGGCGGGTTGGGGATGGAACGATTCGGCAACTTTCTGTCGCAAAAGTCGAACTTCATC